>JARHVA010000616.1:4937500-4963122 GCA_037957365.1 Torreya grandis | reverse complement strand
GAGAACTCAAAAGAAGTTAAATAGTATGCATGCAAGGTGGGTATCTTTCTTGTAACATTATAATTTTGTGTCCAATCACAAATTAGGAAAACAAAGTCAAGTAGTTGGTTCTTTGAATTGGATAATAGGGTTGATAACTAGTATGATGAGTAAAGTATTTGGATTTGAATTTATTAAAGAAGTATATGATATTAATCCATATTTTGGGAAGATAGTTAAATAATATAAGAATAAATTAACTAGTGATACAAGTAATGTTTATGAATATTATATTAGGAAAGATAGTCATCTCTTCAAAGGGAAATAATTATGTATTCCAATTGGGTCTTTAAGAGATAATATAATAATATAATGTTGGTTTTAATGGATAATTTAAGAATACAAAGACAATATTTTTGGTTGAGGAGAAGTATTTATGGAAAAATATGAAGAGAGATGTGACAAGGTATGTTTCAAAGTGTAGGATATTTTAGGTGGAAAAAGGACATATACAAAATATAGGGTTTTGCATTCCATTATCAATTCCAAGAGGATTATGGATAGATTTTAATATGAATTTTGTGTTGGTATTACCAAAGACACAAAGAAGGTAATGATTCAATTTTTATTATTGTAGATAGTTTTTTGAAGATATCTCATTTTATTACATCTAATAAAACCATTGATGCCACTAGAGTTGTAGAAATATATTTTAAGGCTATTATAAGATTGCATGGTATTCTAAAAACCATGACATCAGATAGGGACACAAAAGTTATAAGTCATTTTTGGAGACACTTTATAGAGGAATATGGGGGATAAAATATAATTCATTAGTGCATACCATCCCCCAAAATATGGAAAAGAGGAATTTTTAAATAGGAGCTTTGGAAATTTTATTGAGATGCATAGTCAAATAGAAGCCTGAACAATAAGTGTTTGTTTCACCACAAGTTGAATTTATATATAATAGTTTAGATAATAGATCAATAGGTAAAATAAAATCTCATAGTATTTATGGAATAAATATTATGATTCTTTTACTTTTGGTACAGTTCATGGTAATGTTTAGCAGTGAATATTCATTAATTAACAAATATTCTAATTTTTGGATTTTTTTTTTGGTTTTGGTGATTTTTTAGGGTAAAAAATGGGACTAGATCATCAAAATTTTAGGGATATAAATTATTTTTTGGGTTGTCTCACCAACCCTTTACAATAATATATAATATTAAATTTCAATTCCCTACATATATATAGTACAACCACCCCCCAATATCAAATAAGTCAACTAGTAGAACTAGAATCAGAGGACCAAAACACTAAATGATAGTGTCAAATGGAGGAATCAAATGAACCGATTAATAATATCTTTCAATAGAAAAAAATGGTAGCACTAAATGGAAGTACTAATTGATAGTGCTAAACAGAAGTGTCAAATGATAGATCTAAAAAGCAAAAGGTGTTACCACCAAAAGACATAACCAATGTGTAACATCTACTCTTTGACTGAATGACAGAGCCAGATGATAGAACTGAAGTGTTCCATCCTTGAACATCATGGCATCTGATGAAAGTAGTAAAATTATATGTTAATTATCATAAAAATTATGCATATTATTTTATTTTAAAGATCCAACCAAAAATCCCACACAATCATAATGCTCTCAAAAATAGAGGTATTTGCTATTTTTTTAATTTGTCATAAATTTGAATCTAACTGTTAAATAATATTGAAATATTTTTACATACATAAATATCCATTGATATCTCACCAAAAAGAATCAACCATAAGTAACATGTCACCATTGATGATGACATGCCACCAGTCGAATATGCTTCTCTAATTTTTATAACAATGATAATAAAACTCAAGTGGTAGAAGATATTATTGGTTCTCACCAAACAAAAAGTTTAATTAAAAACTCCACTCATAAATATTCACAAAGGAATAGAAGTATATGGACAATTAGAAGGTCCTTTAAGGTAGATTGGGCTACAAAAATTTCTCTTCCTAAAACTTGTAGATCTTACAAATGTTGATGATACTCCAACAAAATGCATATGTATAATATGTACTTGGAAACTAGGAAAGGAATATAGAATGTGACTTAAATTGGACATGATGGAGAAAGAATGTGTAAAAGTATATGTGATAGTGAAGCACATAGATGGACTAATAATAAGAACACACATATGCAAAAATGCATAATAATGCATGCCTATAAGAAATGTATGCAATTATAAAAATGATAAGAAATGTCAAAAACATTTTGTTAAGAAAGGGGGAAAAAGTGAATAAAATTTTGGAAAATTCATGCAAGCCCATGTAAATGTTAAATATATATAGTTCTTTATTGAGTACCACATTTTTAAAAATGGCATACCAATTTTTGATTTTTTAGATTATAAGATTTTATTTCAACATAATGGATTTTTTGGTATTCCACAATCACATTAGTAAAATAGTAGTGATTTAAAAATTAAAAAAATGTTTAGCATTGGTTTAGAGGGAATATTTGAAATAAAAAATTTAAAATTCATTGTTCATCTCACTATCCATTGATGAAGTTACAACAATTGACAACATAGATTGGGTTTGCATTCATGTTTATACTTTTGAGAACTATTCAAGGAAACCTAATCTACTAATAGTTCATAAAATGGTATAAAATTGTAATTCATAAAATATTCACAAATTGGTTGTATTAAAGTTGAAAGATAAAGCTTGAATGGATTATTATGCAATAGCTACAAAGATGGTGTGTGTTGGGGATTATGGTACATCAATTATGTAGGGGCATAGAAATGGTTTATGTGTTTGGATACAAAAAACATTCACCCATATATAATTATAATTCATTTCATGTATCATAGGATGAATCTTGCATACAAAATAGTTAGCAATTTTTTTAATGTGGCAAATGTGGACGATCTCATTTGTAACCTACATGCTTATATGTCAAGTAGTCTAAAATTATTTTTAGAGTTCAAAAAAATTTTAATAGGAATGAATGATGGTAATAAAATTTTTAAATATGTTGATATAAGATGGATTTCTATGTATCAATCTGCATGCCAATTTTTTTAAGAATATCCATCATTAGTAGGTTTTATGTATAAATATCATAGAGAATTTAACAAGGCAAAATATTTTTGATACTATTTAATATATTTGGAAACACTACTCACATTATGTGAAATTATTTCAATACTAAATGAAATGAATTTTTTAATAAAACATGCTCAAGAGAAATCCATCAACTGAGAAAATGAATATATCAATCCCTAGATATACTATACAATTTGAATGTAAAGTTTCAAGGCCCTATTTTTAGCAATTTTCAATGCTTGACAAATTTAAATAACTTTGAGAGTTATTTTGTGATGAATATCAATGATCATCTTTGTGTCATTTTTAATGGTAGAGAAATACCAATGCACACTTTCTATAAAAGACATGCTCTTGTGGGAGTTGAATTCAAAGAACTACCTATAACACGTATTTTATATGAAATTATTTCATCTAAAACCTAGAAGAAACTAATGATAGTTTCACAAAACTTATCTTTAGAGATCAAATATCTTTTTCAAACTGATAATTTTTTAGAGTCTATGGCAGTTGTGAATCCCAATTTTTGGAATAGTAATAACAGTCAAAAGGTGATTAGTAATTTATTTCACAAATACATGGGTTGTCTTGTAAATAATTTTGGTAAATTTGTATATTTGAATGAAGTAGAAACAAAATGTATATTGGGAAAAGATTTAGTAACATCCCAATCAACTCATTTATGAATTACAATATTTAAACAATATCATCTTTTAAACAAACCAACACTAAATGGGACAATTACATGACTATGGAAAAAAAATTATCCTAATATTATACTATAGGAATTTCTTAGATGAATATTTATGATTATATGATCTTTGTCAAGCAATGATTCTAGGCTCATTGAAAGATGAAAGAGTATTCAGTGCATTATGATTCATAAAGTCAAATTTGAAATAGATTGGATAAAAATTTAGAAACTTGTTTAAGATTATATGTTTCATGTTATGTTATGGACATGTTTGCTTATGAAAGAGATATGGTAGCATGGAGTTATCTAACTAAAAAAATAGTTGTTTGAAATACAACAATAAATAAAGAAGATGTAAATAATGACACTAAATATGGAACTAAAATGGCATATGCAAATGTTAGTAGTGATGATCAAGTTAGTGTCAGATTATTTCAACTACAAGACTATTACTTTCTAGTCTCTGAGTTCAAATTTCATATAATTTTTTAATTTGTTTGTAGTTTCTATGATTCATGTTTTACTTTATCTAATTTTTAAGTACTTTTCACATGTTTATCTTTTTCATTAAATAATTATTATACATTTTCTAAAATTTATTTCCTTACTTCTTGCTAAGTGTTGAATGTAAAAGATTAATATATTTTGATTATGTTAGGGGGAATAATGCCTGTTAATATAACACAAAATAGAGGACTTATTTCATTTATTTCAACTCCTTAATATGGTTCTCTATATCTTTGATACATATTTTTTATAGATCCATTTTTTTTATACATATGAGATGTATTTATTGTGCCTTCATAGTACCTGATATATTCATTTATATAGTGAATAATTTTTTTATTTCCATTTATTTGACATGTATTTTATCATAATTGAAGTTTTTCCATTGTTTTTTATGTTCTTATTATGTTTTTGATGTGGTTTCACATTCTTATGTGCCTTGTATGTTCTTGACTCTAGTGTTTAAAGTGTTAGCTATGTATTTTTTTATGATTTAATTATTCATGAATGTTTTAAGTGTATCTTATCTTACTATCACATATTAGAAGTTAATGACCTAGTACCTTACCTCATACATGGTGTGTTTAATCCATTTATATTGATATGTGTGTTTCACAAGTGCATCACACTTATCAAAAGGGGGCCTAACACCATACAACATCATAAAATTCAAATTGAAATTAATGCTCAAGCCTAATGAGAAATCCAAAAAAAATTGCACTATATGTGGCTGATCCCTTAATTAAAACTGAATAAATTGATCAATACAAATCTAAACTTCAAATTGTCATTCAAAATATATTTTTTAAAACAAAACATTGTTTACAAATATTATAGAATAGATTCTCAACTAGTTATATACTTTTTTAAACACTTTCTTAGTTAATTTCTGAACTAAAACATCCTCTATGCCACTATCATACTTCAATATCCATGCATTTATAAAATCCTTAGCTAAAAATTAATAGGACCAAGATTTTCCCTTTCATCATTTCCAACATCTCTTGTATAAATTAGACTTCGATAGGCAATTTTCATTTGCTTATATAAGGCATTGGTACCACATCCTTACTCCTTGATGATTTTTTAGAGTGTGTTCTTCTATTTATTTAACATAACTAACTTCTTCTTGAATTGAATGGTAGATAATAAAATTCTCTATGATTTTTTCAAATGCAAATTGAGGACCTTAGCTTATTTTTTCAAATTTTCATATTTTACCTAAAATTTAAAATGAAATGTAATTAGATTTGAATAAAAATAATTATCACATAAAATTTTATTAAAATGAAGATACATTAATAAATATTTTTACTTATTTGAATTCAAAATCATAAGGTTGACATCTTTCACACATTTATTAAAATATGCCTAGGCTTCATTATTCAAATTCTCTAACCTATTAAGCATAATAGTCAACACAATAGCATTGTTACTATTAGCAACATTAACTATCCCAGATTTATCTTGGGAAAACAAAGCATCAATATTTTCTCTTCATGTTGCACCAATGAACATAAATTTTTTCAATGAGAGTGGTTCTAATAATGGGCATTTATTTATTTTATCAATTCCTTCTCCCAAAACTCCCACACATGTAATTTTTTTAATTCATCAATAACTCCTTCTTAAAGATTTGATGTAATACTATCTGATACAATAAAAATTATTAGAAAATATGTAATAACATCATCAAATGGGACAAAAACCTATATTGGGGTGGGACTATTAAGTGAAGAGGTAGAAGGTTCCTCCTAAGCAATCACATGAACATCTACTCCCTAGATAAAATCATGTGGATTGAAAGAAGATCCAAAAACATCACCACTTTCAATCCCCATATACTCCTCATCAAGATCAATATCATGTAAACAAATCAATCATTGTGCACTTGATACACCTTTGATAAAGAAAGTGGGGATCTCAGAACATGATAATTATAATGTTGGTATGCATTTATTGGCACTTATGGTAATGAAAGAGCCTTACCCCTTGAGATAATTGATTTTAAAGGCATAATCGATGACATAATGCTACTTAGAGATTGAGGATGCCCTATAAAATGTAAATTATTTTAGAAAAAATGGTTAATTTTTAAAAGCAAAGTTATATGTTAATTTGAAATTAAAGGTTTTGTACTTATATTTGGATATAGTATATCATCTAATATATGCCCCATATTATGAGTGATAGGGGTGTTTTGAGATTTTACATCATCCAAAATTTTATTCATAAAAAACTATAATAAAAAACAAAAAGAAAAAAGAAAATATGCAATGTAAATTACCTTCCATAGAGGGTTTAGAAGACACAATAAATATTAGGGTTTATTGTTGTGGTTGTTGTTTCATGACCTAAATTAATATTGAGTAAACTGAAATTATAAAAAAAATAACTAAAATAATTTAATTTAAAGTTAAAATATTATTTGAAATTTTTAAATAGAAAACATGTACGTGGAGATGATGCTGAAAAAAATCTTGCACATTTCAAAATCAAAAATGATTGCAAGGATGATTCTAAATACTCTAAATCTTCAGATCTTTCAACTCCATGTTGTCCTTTTGAGGCATATTATTTTCATGAGGCATCAAATATTACCTATAAAAAACAAATTTCAAACACTTATTAATTTTACCTTGGTAACCATTTAACAAATAAATAAATATTAGATCTTATTTCAATAAATAAATTAACCTCCTATTCCTCCAAAGATAAAGAATTTTTGCTCATATTTATATGAAACAAATTTAGAATCAATGGTTTTTTGGAGATCATATAAGGCTTCATAGTACAATGTGAGAATAAAATTTGAACAATAAATAATGAAACTAAGATTGGTACAATCAAAATTTAATTCAAGCCTTACCCTAGTGGAAATAAAAGAGCACCAGTCATATCTCAAATTAGAAAGTGTATGAATAATTTAAGATAGTTCCCAAGAGGTAACATATATTGGTCCTCCCTACAATACTATTCTCTTAAGGAAAAATTGAACCATTACTTTAAAAAAGTGTCAATAATGTCTTCCACATGGAGGCCACTCTTTCGACTATCTAAAACAAAAGAGAAAATGAGGAATTTACATATCAAAATTTGAATTTTGAATATAAAAAGAATTTTATAATTAAATACTAATTTG
Source organism: Torreya grandis (assembly GCA_037957365.1). Classification (NCBI taxonomy): domain Eukaryota; kingdom Viridiplantae; phylum Streptophyta; class Pinopsida; order Cupressales; family Taxaceae; genus Torreya; species Torreya grandis. Next base: position 4,955,688 of record JARHVA010000616.1, on the reverse strand, counting down.
ACCAATTTTCAAGATGAAATCTGAATCCAAATACTTATTTTCATCATTTGTTACCATTGTTTTTTAACTCATTAGGTTTGCATTGAGAAATGGAAGACCTGTTAGATTGTGAATTTCTTCTATTGAGATACCAAAGCAAATCATTATGGAGTCCAGATTCATGGTGAAGATATTATCATTATGGTCATAAGAATACATTAGTGATTTTAGTAACCCAATTTCTATTTTAGATTGGGGCATGCACAATAGGCCACTAAACCTACATTTTGAAATACAATCATTGTATGCATCTAGCTATTGTATGATCTTCAAAATGTATTGACATAATAGGTTCCTAAAATTTAATTTTATTTCCATGGCTAGGGAATTTATTTAGGTGGGGGAAATGGGGGATGACAAATCTATGCTTCAAAATGTAAAAAATGAGGGTAGATGACGTATTTATATGACAGGGGGTGACCAAGCAACCGAATAGTAGACCAATTACACTAGTCACCCTGTAGCATATCCTAGCATCAAAATTTGATATTTTCCACTTAAACTATCACTCGACTCCACTATTTAATGATATACATCTAACACACATTGGTCACCACATACTGTTTGACTCTGCCATTCAGATTTATTGTTTAGCATAATTGGATAACACAACCATTCAACATATCCATCTAGTGTAGTTATTTGACATATTCATTTGCTGAAATCATTCAATTTTATTTCATTAAATTTCTATATTTCAATGTAGATGAATAATTATATAGGAAAAACATGCAACTATTTGTTTTTTCTCCTTCAAAATCATCATAGATTCACCAACGCCTATAGAGGATTTACTACACCTACAAATCAAATATACCAAGATTCACCAAAAATTTCCATTAGGTTTTCTAGTAGGGATTCCTAAGATTATCCATGGTATAGTTACCAATTATAAAATGAGTTAGTGATGATACAAAAGCATTTGGAGAATATATACAATAGTTAAAAGAAATAAGAAGAAAATTACATGAAAGTAATGAGAAGTATAAAGTAGAATTAGATGTCAAAGGAAAATTAATGATATTTTAAGAAGGATATTTAGTTATGGTTTACTTGAGGAAAGGTATTTTCTTAAAGGCACATATAACAAGTTAAAGTACAAGAAAATTGGGTCATGCAGAATTATGAAGATAATAAATAATAATGCTTATGAGGTGAGTTTACCACAAAATTTTAATATATTTCTAGTATTCAATGTTTCATATTTATATGGTCTCCTTGGAGAAAATTTTAAATGTGAATAACATGAAGAAGTAGATTGGAAGCAACAGGTGTCATAAAGTTATAAAGAAAATATAGTGTAGTTTCTAGATAAGAAGCTAGTAAACACAAGGCAAGGAAGTTATGAGAGGTATTTAGTACAGTGGGAAGGATTACAAAATAAAGATAACACATGGATTATATAATTTGATTTGAATAATATTGAAAAGAATAAATTTCAACAGTAAAATCATAGGAACTCATAGGAGCTAAGTTATTTTCAACCAAAGGAGAATGATGTAGAAAAAGTGGCCAAAATTTTAGCAGCCTTAACTTTTGATATCTAGCTCTGTTTGGACCCATCTTCATATCAAAGTAACCATATCAAAAATTTCAATGTTTTTAAAACCTTACCTTCCATTTATGGGACATTGTTGATATTTTTGAAGGCCAATATGACCATCTATGGTTCTGAAATTGTAGTTTAATTTTATTTTCCATATTTTTCTAAAATTAAAAGCTATCTATTTTTTAACAAACTTGAAATTAAGTTAAATTTCATCTAATAGGATATATATATATATATATATATATATATATATATATATATATATATATATATAGTTACATGCACTTGTATGAGAGAATTACTAAAAATAGTAGTTGGAGATTATTATTTTTAAAATTGATTTTTAGGATTCCAAATTTTGCTTGTCAACTCCAATTCTGAGTTGAGGCTTAATTGTCCATTATTTTTAGTTATTTAAATCATTCAATGAAAATTTTTACTATTTATTCTTTAGAATCTTTACTTATTGGTAATTGTAATCTCTTGATAGTATTCTAGTTTATTACAATGACATGTTCCCCTTCCTCATCACCATCTCAAAACAAAATAGGATTGAAAATTCACATAGGTGGAAGCCGCATCCCAAGCCTATTCCCCATGAAAGGTAAGCTCCTTTGTAATTTCACAATCTCATCTAATATTACATGGATATGGTCTGAACTCTTTAAACTCACTAACTAAATAAGTGTATATAAATAAAAAAGATCTTGATGTAAGGTGAAATACCTAGTTGGATTTTATAAAATATTTGTTCCACTAATTACTTGTGTAGCATCAAATATATTTCTAAGCCTAACATACTACTTTAAAGCATCCATCATGAATGATATTAAAAAAAAATTAATCTCGTGCTCCTCCAGCTCATAAAAATTAATCATTTCCTAACACATATTTCATATCCAAATTTTAATCATCATGATTCAAATATCCTTATCACTATGGTTGACAAATTGAGCTAAGGCCACTTCCCCTATCATCCATTCAACATAAGATACTTGGCACCCTACTTTGGTATTAGAATGAACCCTTATCTCTCATTTCACCACTTTTTCCCTTATGTGTTGAATCTACTTATAATAGTTGATATGTTTTTAAACTATCTCAAACTCCTTAATCTTGAGTTGAATGAAAAGGCATTGGCCTAAAATCCACCACTATCCCATATTCTTAATACACATCCTCTAACATGAGATATCATAAATCCATGACATAAACCAACCATCAAAATGATTTCTTAGATTAAATGATTTTATTACCTCAACCTCCTACCAAAATTCAATCACCACCTCAAAAATGTTTTTTTCATCATAGAACTCTCACCTAAGAATTGTCGATTCACTCATTTTTAAAAATAGACAAATATACCAAATTATTTATTTTATTTCTTGTTGATCCTAGTCAACTCAACTTATCTATATTTGTCTTGATATTTTAGCTTATTAGTTTCAACAAATCATTTGAAAAGTGGGTAAGAGTGGTAGGGGTTGTGTCAAGTTAAGGGGATCAATTTCCATTCCATATAAATTCTCTTATGATTATCTCTTAGATTCATTATTGCATTAGATACATAATAATCAACTAAATTCCCCACCCATTTCGTATGGAAAAAATACATATGGTTTATAAAACCCCTAAAATATTTCACTTAATCAATAATAACATTAGTCTTCTAAGATTTTGTTTGACCAACTCATATCGTATTGATACTAAAATGAGAATCTCCTTCTACAATCATATGCTCCTAGTCATGCTCAAAAACCACTTAGATTCCATTCAATAAAACATAAACCTATGCCATATTATTCATTTCCACATCTATATCCTTGGCAAAAAAATGAAGGGTTATCCATTATGGTCACAAAAAACACCACATTCTCCTAACACACTAGGGTTAGTTGTAAAGTCCCAATCAAAATTCATTTTTAAATTATCGACATCTAGGGTCCATCAATCATGTTTTGGAAACAAAATATACTCTCTACTTACCCTAAGCCTATTATTAGGCATATAAAATTAGAACTAATTATAGATCCACTAATCTTCTCTTGGATCTTGGGAGATAGCATGAACACCCCACACCACTTTCATCTCCTTTAGATATTTTAGGATGATAAAGGTTCAAAAAATAACCTTCAACATTTTAAGAGTGATATTTGAAGGTAAATATACCCCAAATTTGGTGTGATTGTGTGTTGTGGCATAACCACTAACATCATTTAATCTCAATCACACAACTCCAATAATAATACATTAAAAATCAAGTTAAGTGGTATCCCTATTATAATATTGAAAAATAAATATTATTATGGAATAGAGGGCATTCAAAATCTACCATAATACTTAATAAATCTTATTGATGCAAATAGAAAGGCTTAAAATAATGTTTCTTTGTAAGAATGGTGCTTCTTAGAAAAATATTAGTGTTTTTTTGTAAAGTATGTGTTGAATAAGTATGAATAAGTTTTTAAAATTCTTGGTGATCTTGGATGGATTATGAATCTCTAATTTTTATCAATCTAAAGTATCTATCAAAATATAGTAAGTACATATAATAGTTGTCAAAAATATATAAAATGTTATCCAACATCTATAAAAATCAATGCATTATATATTATTATACCCCAAAAGTATATTTAAACTATGTAAAATGAAATGAAATTATATCAATTATAAGAATAGTATAATGGTGGACATCTTCTCTCTATGATATGACTACCCCACTATTTTAGTGGAGGGAAAATGGAATCAGGTATATAATCTAAGTACAAATCATGTAGCATATATTTTCAGCATTTATAAGTAGATATATCAAAGAAGCTCACATTATGTAATAACAAAAACACCTTATATTCCTGATATGTATCATGACAACATATAGAATGTAAAAATACAATCTCAAAGAATAATCAAGAGTAATAAATGTCACACCAAATGGTCCTAAGGAGACCATAAATAAGGGATTAAATGTTTCACACTCAAAGGAATGATTTATTCAAATGATAAAATAGAAAGAAACATATAGTGGCACAGGGACCAAAAATAAAGGAACATGTGAGAATTTTTTACAATCAATACAATAGCAAACTAAAAATGACACTCGAGGAAGTGATTATGTGAATAAATTAGTATAAGAGACTAACATAAGTATATCATAATAGTCCCTATATGTTTGTGTTATATAACATGCCATGTAACATAGCATCATAATTACACTATGATATGTGTAGATATTAGTACAAGCATGTGTAAGAATCAGTTTATAATCTCAACATGATAATTGAAAGTTGATCACAAAATAATACATCCTTTATCAATTATGATCAAAATAATATATTTCCTCAGTGTAGTGTGCCATGTGGGAAGAGGAAAGGTCTGGCATATATATGTTTAAATATCATGGGTCTAGGGTATTAGTGTCACACTTAATTATTTATGAAACACTTGTGTCTTTAAATGATGTGTTATCTACTAACATGAAGTTAACAACATAAATACCAATGAGCTAGTAAGCATCTGTATGTATATATTTTTTTGATTTTATGAGAATGCTTTTTTTTTTTTGGGAATTTCTTAATCTAGGAAGTCATCATCATTAAAGAGAATAAGACCACCTAATAAGACTTTATTTTGACATCAATTTTTATAATGAAATATTGCTACCTGTTGTTGTTTTATTTTTTTTTCCCCTGAAATGATTGGTACTAGTTTTTACCATATTCATCATGCTAGATGAAAACTGTTTTACCTCAAAAAGTAAGTTAAGGCACATATTAGTATCTAATTTTGCATTCAGATCGACCAACCAATGTTATACAAGAGGAAATGTCAAATTTGGTTTGGATTATAATACATATATACTCATAGGGGACACTTTTTTTCCACATACAATAGGTAACTAAATGTATTTAAGAAATTCTGGAAATAGCGGATAGTGTTATAAAATATTTGTAGTATGTTTGAACTATTTTAAAAAATAAATACTATAGACTTTGTCCCAATTGTTAATTTTAACCTCAAGGTTCTCATAATAGGTCCCATTAATAATTAAAATAATGTTTATATCCTCTTATCATAGAAATATTATATTATACCCATTTATTCTTTTCTACTTAGCAATTATTTGAAATCAATGATATTTGTCATTGTGTTGGCATGATTTTTATATGGCATTATTTTTTGTATTTATGAATTAGCCTTTTTAATAACCCACAATGATTGGTATCATGGATTGTGATTCTATGATAGTCGCATTATCTTTATCCTTACATATTGTAAATTATTCAACCCAACATGTGTCTATTAGGAGGTAAAGATATCACTTGATGCTTAAGTAATATAAAAACAATTGTATGTAGAACATATAATTTTATTTTGATATTTAAAATGTATTTTGGATACTTACATGAATATTTCGAATTATTAACATGACGCATTTGAATTTTTCCCTTGTAATTTTTTCTTAAATATTTTCACAAAGAGGGATGGACTGAATAGTAATCATTGACATGTTCATCAGTTATTTTTGCCTGGACATCAAAACTATTTGGTTTTGTATATTTTTAGGATGGATTTAATTTATACATGATAGGACTTGTAGGTGTGAATAGGTTAAGTAAAATAAGTTCAAGTTAATCATAACGTAATTTTTTAAAGTGTCTATTTATAATTTAATTATGTATATGATTATCATTATCATAATAATCTAAAATTTTTCCATCTTGTTGTTCATTATTTATCAATAAAAGAATGTCAAAGTTTGATCTTCTTGTTGTTTTGATTTTGGTGGTTCCTTTACAAATCCCTCATAGTTTGGATAAGCATCTATTTATACCTCCTTAGTTAGTAACTTATGAGTATCAAGATATGAATGAGTTATTTTTATTAATTTACTTATCTCATAAGTTGGTATAATTCCAAGTGGAATATATTTTTTACTAGCATCAGTTTAGTAATTTCCTCTATGTTGAAATGAATCATTTTGAAATATTTAAATGGATCATCATTAGCAGGAATTATGCATAAGTTCCCCTCATGTAATAATTTTACATATAATTTTAATTTAGATTGGACAAATTACATTGTGTATCTAATGTCTACCTAAGATTAAATTTTAATGCAATGATTGATACATTAATTGAAATGTAGTTGGTACAATTTTTGGTCCTAGTGTCACATGTAATATGATTTGACAAATTGGAGGGCTACATGAATTATCACACCATTTTATATTCATGTCTAATTTTTTATTAAGATTTGTGTTGATGCATATTGTTATTAATAATTTCATGATACAAATGTTTAATATGTATCCCTTATTGACTATCACTCTTTTGATTCCTTTTTTATGCATATTAACTTGAATCAATATAGCCAGGTTTTTGCTAATAATATATTTTTATGGTATTTTTCTAATATCAAAATTTATGATATTTGCATTATTTTTTAGGTATACAAAATATCTAAAAAGTAATTTTGTTATATATCACTTGGAACTTGGCTTTAACATAAGGCTTCATATAATAAATTCTTGTATATAGTCAATTGTTTCAAAAGCTCAAGGGTTTAAATATTAACATGTTTATTTCTCAATTGATGATAATATAATACCTTTATATTTTATTAATAGTTTATGATTAGGAGGAACCTTTTTATATAAACAATTTTTTAGGACATTCTAGGCACCCTTACCTTTTGTGTATTAACAATGTGTAGCTTGGAATGAAATATAAGTCATGGGTGAATAATGGAACATGGATGGTATATATTACTATAATATGATCTAAGAGGAAAAGATATTGAGAGAATGCACATTTATGAATTTACACCACCTATATATTATTTCAAAAGGAGTCATAAAGTGAAATTTCAATTTTATTGTATTTTAATTCAATGTCTTGGATTTTACCAGTTTGTTTAAGTTATTGGATGATGAATTTTATTGATGTATCAATGCATGTAAAATAATAAGTAATGAAATAATCATATATTTGTAAATGGAATAACTATTGGATATATTAATATTGAGAACATTTGAATTTTTTCTAATAAATACAATTCTAAATTTTAAGATATTTATTTTAAATTTAGAAATAAGCAAATCAAAAACCTTAAGTAAAACTAGGGTTTGCACAAGGAGAGATAGAGCTTAGGTTCAAAAAATATTTTAATATTTTTTATGTGATGTGTAGGGTTAAGTAGGTGGAATATCCTATATACCAAGATTCATAAAAATAGTATATATTATGCTAGTTAATTGAAAACTATGATAAATGAATATTATGAATTGAAGTGTTATGTTAAATATAGAAAGTAAAATAAAAAAATGGTTTGATTTCATAAAAATGAATAAGTGATAATATTTATCCCATCTATAATTATAAAATAATAACTATGAATTATATAAGTTGAAATAAACATGGACAATATCAGGATTTAGTCATCATATTTTTGAAATATTATTTCTAGAGGCCTATACACTTATGTAAACTCTAGGAGACTCACATCGATGCTCGTATCCTAATATCAATGAAAATTTCACATATATAATATTTGATTTATTTTGAGGTGACCACTTGGTGCCTTATTGGATTGATTTTATCTATTTGATTATGTATCTTATTCACATTCATAACCTATCAATGATTGTATGTGGATCAAACCCTAGGTCTTCACCTTATGTTTTTGTACATTTCAAAAAATGTGTTATTGGGATCATAGTGTTGACCTAACCTCAAGGAACCATATTTCAATGAACACTATATACAAAACCATTACCCCAATGAGGGTATCAAAAGTATTTAGTTATCCCCTAGGTTTTGTCTTGTGTGTGCACAAGGGTGAAATATACTACATTTAAAGGAAAGCAATGATTTATATTGTACGCTAAAAAATACTAATTATGACTTATTATTTTAATGATTTAGTTATTTAATATGAATAATCCTATGATTGATATTAAAATTTAGAGTATTAGAGTAGTATAATTAAATATTTGAATTGGTTGATTAAGCTTGAGCAAGTGCTTGCTTGATATTTTTTAGATGAATAATGTGTAGTTTTATATTTGTATTTATACCACACCATTAAAAATTATATCAAGTCATGTTTTAGTAATAAAAATCCACTAAACCATTGTTTTTTGAAATTTTAAAAATTATATTATTTTTTAGGACATTACACTTGATACAAATATAGACACTTGAATTCAAACAAGTGCCCCTATGTTTGATGCAAGGGTCCCATAGTCTAGGAATCTATTGAGGAACTAAAAATAAAAGTGAAAGATATATATCAAGTTTTTTTTTTTTTTTTTTTTTTTTTTTTTTTTTTAATAAATATTTCATTATATCTAGGTAATCATAAAATATATGCTTGTACCATAATATATATATTTAGGCGCAATGATATGGAGAGTGTGAGCCTTTCGATAGTAGAGAGGTTTCAAACTCAAGTATACATCACTGATAGGTATTTTTAAAGTATAAAATATAGATATTATAAATAAATAATATTTTATTATTTACATTTTACTCTCCCCCAACCCCCCTTCCTCATCTCCATTTAATTTATTAATTCATAAAGATGAATTTACTAGGTTAAAGAAAATAAATGCATTACTTGGTGTGTGTAACATGCATTACCTTCGATTAAACAAAGTTTAAGCATTTTTATGGTCTATGAAATGTAACTAAGATCGTGTTAAAATATAAATTACTGAATATAGTATTAAATATGACATAATTTAAATTTTGTGAAGGAAAGAGATAATGTAAGGAGTACACATGTGTTGATGCAACCATGTTACCCCTTAATACTTTAAGTTGGTAAACATGTTTCCTTATGAATCATTGGAGATGAGAGAGGTTATAAAATGAACCTTCTACATTTTAATATGGATATTCGAAGTTAATTAATCTCATAAGATATATATCAAGTTTTAATTTTTTTTTAATATTTCATTATATCTAGGAAATCATAAAATATATGTTTGTACCATAAGATAAATAGTTAGGCACACTGATATGGAGAGTGTGAGCCTTTCGATAGTAGAGAGGTTTCAAACTCAAGTGTACATCACTGATAGGTATTTTTAAAGTATAACATAGATATATTATAAATAAATACTATTTTATTATCTACATTTTAATCTCCTCCAACCCCCCTTCCCCCTCTCCATTTAATTTATTAATTCATAAAGATGAATTTACTAGGTTAAAGAAAATAAATGCATTACTTGGTGTCTATAACACGCATTACCTTTGATTAAAAAAAGTTTAAGCATTTTTATGGTCTATGAAATGTAACTAAGATCATGTTAAAATATAAATTACTGAATATAGTATTAAATATGACATAATTTAAGTTCCTTTAAGGAAAGAGAAAAATTAAGGAGTACACATGTGTTGATGAAACCATGTTACCCCTTAATAATTTAAGTTGGTAAACATGTTTCCTTATGAAGCATTGGAGATGAGAGAGGTTATAAAATGAACCGTGTACATTTTAAGATGGATATTCAGATTTAATTAATATCCTAATATTGTGAAACTATGTGTTGTGACATGGCCACTGAGATCATTAAATCTCAATCACACAACTCAAGTAACAATATAAGAAAATATAAATTAAGAGGTATAACCAAATCAACCTGGAAAATGGAAAAAAATAGGGAATTAAAGGATTTTAACATCAAATAAAATACTAAAGGAATCCAACTACTATAGACAATAATTATCAAAATGATGCTTCATAGTGAAAACAATACTACTTGGTAAAGTATCTACACTTCTTGGTAAATACGTTTTGAATAAGTTTCAATATGTATTTAAAATGATTGATGCAATTCCATGGAATATCACCTGTAATGAATTTAAATATGAATTATCTATCAAAATTTAACTTATTATATGTAAATGTGTATAATATCGATCACAAATCCAAGAAACATTGTCCTAAATCTATAAATATTGGTGAAATGTATAAGATTTTTGGCCAAGTGTATATCTAAATCATGTAATGTATAATTAAATTATGGAAATTATGATAATTATATAAGTTTGTAATTCATTTATATATGATATTACCCAAATAATATTCTCCCCTATTTTGAGTTGATGGAAATGGAATCGGGTAGTCACCTTACCTCAAAAGGATAAAATAACTCCATAATATGTGTATGAATTTTTTTGAATATAGGAATAACATATATAAGTATATATATTAAATAAATTTTTAGAATGTAATCACCATAATACTCAAGATTCATGATATGTGTCATGGAAACATTTCTAAAAGAACAATACAAGCTAAATAAATCATCAAGCACACACACAAGATCACTCGATGTCACACTAAAGGGGTTTAATGAGACCACATATAAGGTGCTTATTAAAATTCAGCACACTCAAAGGAATGAAGAATTCAAATGTCCAAATATAAATCAACATATTTACATGAGGGAAAATAATCAAGAAACATGTTTAAATTTTTAACAAGCAAGAAAATAGAAAGAAAGAAAAAAACACTTAAGTAAGTTGAAATGTGAATAAATAAAACAAACCAATATAAGTATATCACACCGGTCCTTGCATGTATGTGTTAGAAAAAAATTAATGTACTAATATAATATCAAGTATACTATGAAATATGTAAACATGAGTATATTCACATGTAGGAGGTAGTATATAAGTTCAATGTGATATATTAATGTTGATCCTAAAATAATATAACCTATATGAATCATGATCAAGGAAGAAGATACCCACATCATAATATGCCACATATAAAGAGGAAAATTCAAAATCTATACTTATAAGTATCATGTGTCCCAGGTATGCTTTTATCACACTCAAGAACACCTGAAGAATATATGTATATAGTAATTATATTCTATCTACTAGCATAAGGTAAACAACATAGATTACAAGGAGATATTAAACATGAGTATGTTGAATATTTTTATTATATTTTATTATTGAAATATTTTGAAATGAAAAACATATAATATATGATCCTATATACAGTATGTTCAAAGCTGTGTCCAAATAAGAGTATGGTACACTACATTGATGATAGTGCTAAGGAGCATGCATAGGTTTTATATCTAGAAATCTAGAATTTGCGGTACTATGTGCATGTGTCATAATATTATGTGGACATAAATATGTAATATACTTGAAGTATAGGGATTCACATAATCCATTTTTTATGTTCTGTGATTTATTCAATGATGATATAATTGGAACATCTTTATGTTCTTTTAACTACTAGGTATACCATGTAGGCGTATATGAGCATTATATAGAATTAATTATGTGTATTTGGTATAAATTTATCTCAAGTATGGGCCATCAATCAAATGATATTTCTTATGACATACCATTTAAGGAATCTATACATTTTTTAAGTTGTATTATAAGTTTTTTGGGAATAAACTTATCTTGTTGAGGTAGTTATTCTAATTGAATTCAAGAAATTCTAACTACCCTACTACTATTAATGTATTTAATAGACACATGCACTATGTAAAGTATTGTACATAATTTATTTTTCCAAGGTACTCCCATTAACATATAAAATAATCTTGTATATGGTGTCATTGAAATGTTAGTAACCACATGTGCTAGAAAAATGTGTAAAGGTAATCAATCTAACAAATAACATGATATGATGCTCCATCGAATTATATGACTATTTTTATTTAATTTTATAAATCATAAATTATATATCTATATTTGTAGGTAACATCACACTACATATGTTCTCACTAACATCATTATTAATCATAACACTTGGTAGAGGCTGATGGTCAAGGTATTTTTGAATGAATCATGAATGAGCATTTGGGCCATCATCTATAATTTCAATTTCATCAAATAAAATATAATTTATTTGAGATATATTCAGTATTGGGTGTGTATAAGTTCCAATAATATCATCAAATGGGATCCCATAATGTGATGGAGGAAAATTTACATTTTGTGGCATTATCACTTCAAGTTATTACCTAGAATGATATTGTAATTGATTGTTAAATATATTATGGTTTTGATGATCACCATGTTGTGAACATTATTTTTTTGGATGATCATCATAGGTAATATGTTTATTATTATGAGAAACTAGGATCTTATTTTTTAAGGTATAAAATATATTTCTATAATACCCAAGGCCTTGTTGATAGTCATAATATGCATTAGAATCATTTGCTTTTATTATAGGTCAACTCATATAAACCTCTATGGGAGGAATGAGAGATTAAATCCACAAGATTATTATGTATATAAGATGGATACATAGTTAATAGTATAAAATGTATCTTAGGTTCATTACCTAATATGAACTGATTAGATTGTTGTGACATTGCATCAACCATTATGGTTCTTTCAATTTTAGGTTTTTTAGGTTTTACCTTGTAGTTAGGTTTTATATGAAACATCGTAATAGATTTATTCATTTTATTTTATAAATACTTAATATTATTCAAAAAAAAGTTTTCATTCCATGATCTTGAATAATATGGCACACATCATCAAAATATTTTAACTTATTAAAAATAATGGACTCATTTAACGCAGCAAGAAAAAAATTATTAATTATGTCTTGAAGGTCTCTATCTACAATTGGATTTTTTATTTTGGCAAAAATTATTTTGTAACTTAAAACATATTCATTGGTATGTTCATTGGTTCCTTGTTAAATTTTAACAATTTGTGCAATGAAATATTTTCCATGATTTTAATGGATAAATGTGAAATAAAATGATCCAATGCAGGTTGCAATGATCTCACTAATTCTATTTGTAAGTAATATGATACTATTAAATAATGTTCCTATAGTATCATTATAAATAATTTTGTTACAATTATATCATTCGAATCATGATCAAGGCATGTTGCATACAAATATCGAAGTTGTTTTTTAAGATCATCCTTACCATCATAAAATTTTAACTTGGTTCTAGTTAAGCCAATGGTAAAAGCATTAAAAAATATATTATGTTAAATGTGATTATTTAATACATATTTTTACTCAATAACTTTAGTTTATTTCAAATTGTTTCATTTAATTTTTGGTACTTTAGCTTGTATAGTTTTCATAACTTGGAGAAGAGTTTGTACTGTGAACATATTTGGATTAAGATTAATTACTAGAGAATGATCTAGTAATTTAAACAGGTATTTGAGTTTAAGTATTTAAATTAATCCCATATAGAATGTGGTGAAATTTCATCCACATATGAGTTAACAATTATTTGATGTTGATGAACTATCCTTGCAATGGTTATTAATTTCTTCTTGGGTAACATGTAATAATGCATTGATAAATTAGTTACTTTTATTTATATTTTTGACTAAGGATTATTTATATTTCATGTTTAAATGTCATTGATTAACATTTTTTATATTTTATAAATGCATATAAAAGTACCCAAAAAAATTTAAAAATTTAGATGAATAAATTACTAGAATAAGAAACCCTAGTAGACTAAAAATCCTAGAGCAATATAGGAGTTCCATGAGAAGACACATTGGTAAATTTAACCATATGTTTATTATTCCTTCTTTATTTTTATGAATTCAAACTATTATTTTGAGTCTACTTTCTATATCAATCATAATCAACACTTTAATTTATAGTATTTGTTTATCTAAGTTTTCATTTTTTTAGCTTGTTATAGAATATTTTAATCTTTACATATAGGATATTCTACCCCTTTAAACCTAGTAATAATATCAAAAATGGTAAAACATTTAATGAAGCTTAAATTTGTGTCTATTAATTTAAATCCTACCTTTCTATATGGTTTTCAACCTTCTCAAGTTTTAGTTTAATGTGATTGCTTTTACTATCTAAATCTTTATCCTAGGGTTTTAACCTCATATTGTTTCTAAGGTTTCATTTTAATACAAGTAAAATTTGTAATTATTTGATTACAACATTTTAGCATCATAAGAACTCAATTTTAATATTCATCATTGGTTTATTTACTCGAATTGGTATACAAATAATCCTCTTTTCCCCACTAGTTTTTTGTGTGGATTTTTTTGATTTATTATAATTTACTAGTTTTAGTAAATATTTACATAAAAGGTGAATGGTGTACCTATATTCAAATTAGCTTCTGTGTTTTCTCAAAATTCATATATTATTCAAAAACCCCTCTAAGACATCTGACATACATTCCTGATTAATTTCAATTGTTGATTATTTATTTGGAATATTCTAGAGTTGTGCTTGTGAAACATTCCACATTTTTTTTCCTAATTTTTATTCATAATATTTTAATTTTAAAATTCATAAATTTTTTTCTATTTTCCTATTTACATAATAAGATATCTCTTTTTCTTTGTAAAAATCATATACATACTTTTCAAAAAAAAATATATTATTTATAATACATCTTGTTATAAAATTCGTAAGGAATGCCTATTTTTCCCATACTTTTATTCGGTTTTATTAGTATATTTATTTCATAAAAACTTTCACATATATTAAAAATCCCATCCAATCTCTTAACATTTATACATTCTTATTGTATGAAATCTTACTATGTTTTCCTTGAGTTTTTCTACCTTTTAGGGTTTCAAATTGTAGTAATTATTAATTTTTGAGATTTCCTATCGTGTACGATTTTTTTATATAATTTATATGTTTATTATTTAATTTTACAATATTATTATTTGAAACATTTAAAATGGATAAAATGCAAAATCTTTGTCTTTCTAAAAATAAGGCGAGTGATATCTATTTTCCCTCTAACTAGGATTATGTTATTACTACTTCACAGGTTAGGCTTATCATTCCTACTATAAATATCCTTCCTAAACCAATACATATCAAAATAACCTATAGTTTATTCATGTAATCATATCGAATACAAATAAACAATTGTTTTTACTTGTGAGTCACTAAAATATAAAAATATCATCATGAGCAATTTAATAAAAGAGTTGAAAAATAACTTCAATTCAAAGATTAAAGTATTGGAATATTGGATTACATACCTAAATAATATAAAATATTATACTATTAACTATTTATTTTCATCCTCATCTAATAATGTTTTCCTAAACAAGGTTTAATATCTAAATTGAAATATACAACCAAATACATGCAAAACAAGTGATTCAAATATTACTAAGATATAAGGTTAAATTATTAAATAAAATTATAAAATAACATCCTATACATATTACAAATACATTAAAATACTATCATGCATATTGTAGAATTTATGGGCATCATAAATATTGTTTTCTAGATTTGAATAAATGAATACAAATTATAATTGATAGTGGTGATCATGTAATAGACTAATCACTCAATCAAACCATTCACATAATGAGTAACTATTGTAAAACATAAATCCATAAATTAAAACTAGCGTTAACAAATGACAATTCAAGTAGAAATAGTTTAAAAAGAATAAATTAGAGAAATAAAATATTCAAAATGTAAATATAGACCAATGACATATAAATATTACATGAATAAAATGATAAAAATCTAACACTCAATATTGATAATAACATTATAAAATAATATAATTTTGTAGAAAAATATTTACAACACTTTTGTTATCATGATGAAAGATTCAAAACATATTCACAATGCAGTAATTTTCATATCTCCACATCCAATCAAATTGATCATTAAGGCTTGGAATATATTTTAAATACTAATTAAAGTCATTTAATGATGTATATTGATTTTGTTAATGTAAACTAATAATAACCTAAAAATTAAAATAGGGTTAAAAAGGACCAATTATAAAAATAACTAGACATTGATAAAAACAATAATGTTTTGCATGAATTCATACAAAGCAATTAAAAATCATTCCTCAATACATGAAATTATTTAAAATTTAATAGATAAAAAGGAATGTTAAAATATATTATTTGACCCAACTTGTGAATTCAATATATGTACCTATAAATTCATTCAATCCTTGGGATATGACATGGAACATGTGAATAAAGATATTTCATCTATTTTTTTGTTGGATATATTTATTTTAATGTCACATGTCGATCGATATCATGATCTATTTTAATGAAAATCAATCCATATTTTACTCAATATAATTACAAAATTGGAAAACCAATGTTACTCTTGACAAATGAAAATGTCTATGAAGCAAGGATATGAAGTATAAAGTTACTAAAATAACATGAGATACTTTATAATTATAATTTTCACACATATGGTACATTCACATCAATAAATATTATTCACTTAACACTCCTCATAGATATCAATCCATCTCTTGTGATCATTGGCTAGCTTGTATATTTTCAAACTCTGCAAGAATAAATAAAAATGTTTTTGTAACTACAATGATAAATTGAAGAGGACTAAATAATGGATTCCACAAACCACTGCACGTTATATTGCATCTTCATTTCCATATAGTATTATGAAACATAATTAGATTACCAAACATTTTATAACTATAGTTACAACATGAATCGGTGTCCCTTGGCATTATCACTATTTCTATATATCATATTCTTATTTTGGAGATTTCTATGAGCATGACTTGTATGGGATCATTGTTAAAACCATTTTCCTTTTCAAATATAAAATTATGATAATAAAAATAAAAAATTGCATATTGAATAAAATAAAAATCATTCAATTAAAAAAATACAAAAATATTAAGTATACATATGTTTACTAGTTCATCTACATCTATGTTTTTTACTCTATGTTCATAGATAGATTATAATTTTTATAAACATATATGTTTCACACATAATTGAGTGTGATACGACATACCCTATACCAACGATACTTACACATATAGATTTTAGATCATTCCTCTTCCCATGTGGCACTCTATGTTGGATGCATCTACTCATTTTATCATGAATGATATAGGTTATATTATTTTATGATCAGCTTTCCATTATCATGTTAAGGTTAAATATTAATTCTTATACATGCCTATACTCATGTTTAAATAATTCACAGTTTACTCTATGTTATATATTAGATGATGTATTTTTTAACACATATATCCATAGACTAGTATGATATGCTTATGTTGGTTTCTTATACTTATTTATTCACATTATCACTTCATTGAATGTCTTTCTCTTTCTTTATATTATCTTTCCTATGTAACATTTGAACATATTTCTTGCTTTTTAGCCCATGTGCAACTGTATGTTACTTTATATTTGTACATTTGAATATTCCCCTTATTTTTTGTCTCCTTGTACCCATTTAGCTTTACATTTAGCATTCTTATGGGTGCAATTATTTTTTTATTGATCTTGTATTATTACTTTATAGACATTTCCATGATACACACCATCCATCTTAGAGATTTTTTTTATTACATACTATGATATTCATTGATATATCTACTTATTCATGTTACTCCTATATCTTACATTATTCATACATAAATTTTTTAGTTATATTATCTATTGACGTAATGTATCTCCTAGAGTTGTTTTCCCTCACCTCAAATGAGGGAGGGGGTTATTAGTGGTGTAATGGCATAGAGACACAAGTTTGTCACTTATTAAACTATCATAATATCCATAATTTCATTATAATTTACATGACTCAGGTATATACTAGGGAT
>JARHVA010000616.1:4917500-4932500 GCA_037957365.1 Torreya grandis | reverse complement strand
TACAAAAATTTATAACATTTCCAAATAATATGAACCTACCAAACATTATAAATTTTATAAAGAAGGTATCATTGCTAAATATTCCAAAGGAATTACTATTACCAAATATTCCCAAACTTTTAAATTATATATCAAAAATTATAAAATTTCTAAATGATATACCATTACAAATATTTTCAAAATTTTCATAGGATGTACCATTATCAAAAGTTACAAATATTTCAAGTGATGAAAATATTAGTCAAATTTATTATAATGATGAATCATCCATTATTCATATGTTACAAATATATGGTGAATTTCAACCATTAATTAAATATTTGTAAAATTTATCAATTGAAACTACTTATCTTATGTCTATGGTGTGTACTATATGAGATCTCCAAAAGCAAGTTTCACTTATCAAAGTAAAAGTTTAATATTACAATGCTAGTAGTAGTGATAACAGTATGAAAAAAATAAAATTTTTCAAAATGCGTATTTGAATATCATTTTCTAGAAGAATTTATATTCTTAATACTAACTTCATTATTTTCAATCAAGATTCTTGCAAACATATTTTATAAAATGTGAATTATTTTAAAAATGTTTCCACAGATGAGAGAGTAATATTAAAAGGTTTACATGTTATACTTATACATTAAGATTGATATTGGTTATATAGTTTACAAAATGGTTCCTTAAATACATTCAATTAACCAGAATTTTTTTTATTATTTTCCTTTAATACACACAATGTTCCAATATTTACATTATAAGTTTTGTAAAACTTCAAAAAAAATCATTGTGAATCTATTCAAGATTATGCTATTCAATTTAAAAATGCATGATACTCTTTTAAGATATTGACCTTGAGATTTGGAACCACAATTCCAATTTAATAAAGATCTTACTCCTCCATTGAATGAAATGTCATTACATAGATATTATACCTAATTCACACACATATACATGGATGCCAATATATATTCTTGGTTCCTCCTCAAGTATGTATGTATGTATGTATATGCACACACACACACACACACACACACACACACACACACACACACACACACACACATGTATGTATGTATGTATGTATGTATGTATGTATGTATGTATGCATGCATGCATACATGCATGTATGTATATGTATGCATGTATGCATGTATGAATGTGTGTAGATACATAACTATATATGTGCGTATATGTATGAATGAATGCATATACACACACACATACATATATGTCTCTCTCTCTCTCTCTCTCTCTCTCTCTCTATATATATATATATATATATATATATCCTACAAAGTACAAATCTTTTTTTCATGATACATATAATGGGAATGAGTTACCAAGTAAAAAGAATGAATAAACATGTGGCATTCCAATTCTTTATATGAAACCATTACAGATGTCACTCAATAAGATACCAATATGAGATGGGTATAGTCCACAACCACTTCCATGTATACCAATAAAAAGTATCCTCACTAAATGTATTTAACTATTGTATTATTCATGGGTGGAACTTATTTTCACAATAATGACATTGATCCTACAGATAAATATTTATATTTTAATGAATGAAATTTGGAACAACTTGGTTATACCATTAAAATTTTGCATCATAAATGAAGTTCAAAAAATGTACTAGGATACATAATATTACAATTTGTCTTAGTTAAGGTGTTATTGAACTAAAAGTATGGATCATGCCCCATAAAATTTAACATAATTATACATTGGGTATATTTTTTTAATACCAAATGGAAGATAAAATATATCAAAATCAACAAGGTATTTGACTATCCTATAAGGGAAGATTAGTTCCCATACCACATGATGTTGATGATTTACTAAACAAACAAGGGGAGAAGATGAGCATAGTATGAATATTTTTCACTTGAAACACCCAAATCATAACAAATGTGTTCCATTTTATGCACATTTACAATAAAAATCAAATATTCCAAAAAATATAATATATTTTCAATAAATTACAATAATAATTAGTATACACATGTTTACTATCTCCTTGGCATCTATCTTTTTTACTATATTTGATTACATATCATATCATTTATAAACAAGCACACACACACACACAGATATATATATATATATATATATATATATATATATATATATATATATATATATATATATATATATATATATATATATATATATATATTAGACATCCCTAAGTTTGATATGTGCATACCCTAGACCCATTATTCTTACACATGTAGATGTTGGACCTTTCCTCTTTGAATATGAAACACTATGTTGGGGACATATAATTATTTGATAGTGATTGATACATGTTATATTATTCTATGATAACATTTCCATTATCATGTTGAGCTTAATACTAATGCTTACACATGCCTATATTCATGTTTACATATCTCATAATGTACTTGAGAAGATATGTTAAATGAAAGGTTTCATAGCACATATATGTAGGGACTATTATGATATGATTATTTTGGTTACTTATACTTATTTATTCACATTATCACTTCTTCAATTATATTTTTATTATTTTCTATCGTATTTCTTGTGGAAAATTTCAGCATGTTCCTTTATTGTTGGCCCCTTGTCACTATATATTACTTTATATTTACAAATTTGAATATTTGTAGTCACAAAAAAATGGTAACTACATGACAAGAGTGTCACTTGAGTTATTTTATCCCTAGGCTACTAATAGACCTATCCTTGAGCATTAGACTTACATTTCAAGTTATCTAGCAGACCACAGTCACCTACAGCTAGTTAAAACACAATCTTAGAATTATCATTTCATATTCCAATCAAATTTCTCAATAGTATATGAAAAGGATATTATTGCCACATTTGGGACACTCCAACCAAGTTGCATTATTGTTTCCAACTTAGTGCTACTGTATTTAGCTTTGAATCATCCCAATGGATAGTTTTTCAAATGTGTTCCCCTCTTAAGGTTAGCCTAACATCATTTTATAATACACATAAGCAACTTAACCCTATAAATATAAGTTTAACCCACCTCTATTCACTAGATGTAAAATAAATAAAATATTTATTCAAACCAAAGACAAAGTTGTACAAAATTAAGGCATTTGATCCCCATTATACACTACTATATGCATACTACCATCCAAGCATCCCTAAGTCTAGTTTTCAAAAATTTCAAAGATCAATCAAATTCAAGGAATCCAAGGCCACTCTCTTTCTATAATTCACTTGCACATAAATCAACCTCTAAGTGGGACAACTACATCATACTTGATCCCTCCTAAGATTACTCATATGTAGGAAACTCTCTACATAGTAAGGTGTTGAGGATGATTAGTCTATACTACTAACACACACAAAATTATTGATAATACCATACATGTAAGGATATTAGGGTTTGAACATCAAATCAAGCTTTCCAAGAATAATACATAGCTATAGGTTTTGATCACAAAGGAACATAACATACATACATAGGCATAGGTACTCCTTGAAAATAAGAATAGTCTTGCAAAGGCGACATTAACACCACGTTGAGGACACTACACATAGATAGCCCTACTATCCAAACTAGTCTCTAAGTTACAATTAATAGATGTATACCAAAATATTATTGGAAACACATACTACTACATAGATCTCAATTTTTAGAACCCAAATCATTTGCAATAGTCATTTTTCAACTTAGTCTCTATTTATCCCTATTTATTATTATTATTAGAAAGTTAAATAAGGTCAAAATCAAAATAAACTAGTATCTTAATTATTACAATTCATTTAACTAATTTAGGCATCTTAGCTCCTTAATCTAGCATAGGAATTACTTGTGTAAAACCCTAAAAACTTAAATAATTTAATAAACCCATCTTATTTTGAATATTACATCAAACCATACTTTACATTAATTTATATTTTTTTGCAATCAATTTAGGGTTAAATACTTATAATTTTATGATTTTATTTAGAAAACCTAGCTAAATTAAATTCACAATTTATATGAGGGCTTCAATTTTTGTTACATCTAAATTTAAATTGTAGCAAAGAAACCCTAGCTTTCAAAACCCTAACCTTAAATGCTCTTAGGGTTTGTATATATTTTTTCCAATTCTCATTAGTTGATATTATTTATTAATAATTCATGTGTTTTATTTTATTATCTTTATTTTGATTTATTTTATATATGCCATCTAAAAAAATATATCTTTCCTCACTTAAGATGGACTTTTAGACTAGCTGGTAATCCTATAGATCATATTCAGATTCTATCTATCCAAACCTATAAAAAGGTAAAATAACTTATTATTACTCTATATATTAATATTTCATGACTTGATTATGTGAAATTTAATTAAAATGCATATGAGGATAAATAATATAACCAAGAACAAGATCAGGTCCATATTGAGGATCAAGAGACACTAACTCTACTCAATCATAATGATATAGTTGTGAACAAGGATGAGGTATTATAGGGTTCAAGATATAGAATTCAAGAACATTCCCATGATAATGCACATATTTTATACGTGATATTATAAGTCAAAAATAAGAACAACAATGGTTAGTATTTAACCCCTCTAGTCACTAATGTTGTTAGTCCTTTATTAGGGTCCACTCAAATAACTCAAATAGCACAACCCAAGCTTATTATTTGAAAATTAGTGATAGATACACCACTTATGGATATTTATTCATCTCTTTATGTATAACCCCTTATGTTGTGGGTTATTTCTCTACAATCTAAGGTGTTACATATTGAGCAAGGAGGAGTTAAGCCATCACATGCCTTGTATTCCAACATTATCTTACATACAAATTTGGCACATGACATTGTGGAAACTCCTTTTCCATCCAATTTTTTAGCACCCAATATAACATTATATGATGGAGAGGCTAACCTAGATAATCATCTCAAAGCTTTTCATGTAGCATGTTTGGATTTTGTGTCCATTGATTGGCTTCTTACGAAGCGATTTCCATGTATTCTAAAGGATTATGCCCTATAATGGTTGTATGATTTACCTAATTTATTTATCATGGAATTAAATAATTAAGGATAAATGTTCCTAGCACACTTCACTATCAACAAAATTTATATGGTATCATATGCACAAGTATAATAGCTAAAGTAAAAGTCAAATGAGCCAATAGCCAATTATGTCTTAAGATATAAGACAATTTTATAAAAATTAAATATCCCCATGGATGAAAAAGAGATTTAAGATATATTCAAATAAATTATATCACCGTCACTTGACAAATAAATCTTAATCAATAAGTTTCCCATAATTATAGATATGTGCCACATAGTTAAGGAAAGATAGATTGATATCTTAGCAATATGCCAACTAAAATACACAAATGGATTAAATATAACTATCAAGAGTATAAAAAACCCTCCATATAAATATCAGAACAAAGAAAAATAAAGTGGTCAAAAGGGCATAGTCAATGTAGATTTAGATTATTTTCCTAGATTAGTTTTATCAGCGCCTTAGTGCATAGTCTTTACTAATTTACGAGAGTCACCAGCACAAGTTATAAAACAACTATTTGAATGTGTTTTCATATCTCTCTATCCTATTAAATAGTTTGATATTACATGGACTCTTCTAAATATTTATGATTCAAATGCATTATATTAGTATTAGAGGGCACTAGGCAATACAGTAAATAGATGGATTAACCTGAAGCATAAGATACAATATCTCATTGAGGAAAACATTATTAATATGGGAATATCCATAAAGGCACCAAAATAACAAAGGAAAAGGCACTTAAGATATTTTTATATCCATTAATAAATAATATAACTAATGAGGTAGGGGGCACATGACGTTTTCATTATAAATACCAGGATCATCCACCACCAGTTTCCTATCATATAATTATAGAGGAGACACATATACTACATAACATTATTGGCATGTATCACACTAAAGTGCCACCTAAAAAACTTATCACATATCTAGAGTAGGATATTGTGGATGATGACACAAATTTACATGCACTCTTCATATGTGTATATATAGACCACCATCCTATTCATAGTGTCATGGTTGATAATAAGTCAAGCATAAACATGTGCACTATGAAACTCTTATAAAAAATGGGATACACATAGCAGGATATATTCCATATAAATATGATAATGAATGGTTTCATTGGCCATGTTTAAATATCTAATGGTGATATAGTGCTTTCATTACATCTTTGACTAGCACACATAGCCACTTAGTTTATAGTAGTACCTATTGCTATTTTATTCAACATATCATTGGGTAGTTCATGGTTACGAAAACTCTCATCCATCCCATATACAATATGATAACTCCTAAAGTATATATATGATAATTAGGTGTTTAATATTTAGGGTTTACCATATGATTATCACCTTCCCATCCCATAGTCATTTCTATCATAGTTTCCAACTATAGATCCAACATTGACACAAATTATAGTATTAGTTCCATTCCCAGATATTGCATGATTATCAATCAAAATAGAGAGTAAATATCATATACATAGAATAGAATGTTTAATATAGTACTCATATCAAGCTAGGTATAATACTATAATCTCTACATGCACACATACTCTCCCTTGGAGACAATTTCTAGAGAGACCAATGAATCATAAATATGTCACAAATTGTAGAGGACATTTCTATACACAATATACATGGAAATTAGTTATAATAGGGTATATAGGTTCTCAAAAAATATCAATTACATCACTTATATCTTATAAATATACCATATGGGTCCTTAAGACCCCTATAGTTCATAAGGCATCATCTTCAGTACCACAACATCTTAGCATCACTAACCATGTAACTTCAAGTTAATATTATATATCACTCTAGACCATGGGATAATAGTTTTGATTTAACATCACACATAAAATCATAGTTCCAATCTTCAACATAGATCATAATGATGGTTAGTATTGCATGATAATCATAGTTTAGTATGGTTCTTATCCTTGTACTACCTCCTTCTATCTATCACTCCTTATACATAGTTTATTTTTATATGATTATACATAGATATTACTCATAAAAATCAAAAATTATATAATATGTTAAAAAACAAAAACATTCAAATATTTCAAAAATAAATATTTTTATATATTGTATAAATTGTCATGTTTACATTTCTAATATTTGCTACATATTGCATATTGCCAGTTATCCTAGTATACTCAGGTTTATCATACACATATGCTTCACTTGTTCTTGTCAAGTATTTATATATTCCAAATATGACTCCAATATACTACACTTACCTAGATTAGATATCTTCTAAACATTAGAGGCATTTACCTCGATCCAAGTTGATACATTGATATACCTGCCCACTTAGGTGCATCTGCTACATAGTTTCTATAACCAAATTTTAACTTTACATACTATACATTACAGCCTATGCATTAATTTATCTTGATATATATTATTTATCCTTATTTATCATTTTTTTTATTGACTATCACTAGTTATACTTAGTATATATTTAGCTTGGCATATACAGAGATTTGTATTACATAGTTATACATGTTTCTATTTCTAGTTCCTAGTTTAGACTTGATTGTGTTTCCTATGGTTCTTCCATTTCAAGTGCATTTAACTATGCCATTGTTATCTGGATTCTAAACCACTTATTTATTTTTATTTTTCATACATGTGCTCATGGCCCTTATGTTTTCTCTTTCATGATTTTATATGCAGACATTTGAACATGACATTATTTGTGGCTATATTCCAAATCACTTGTTGTTTGTGTATGTGGATATTTGAACATGTCCTTTTATGTATTCATTCTTAAACATAGTGAAACATTCCCATGTACCTTGTATTATGGCCCCTTGGCCTACCTTTTGCATTATTCATGTGCTTATATGTTTGCTTATTTGTATGCTTCTACACCATGACACTTTTATTTGTTTGTTCCACACACACAATGGTTTTTCATGCCATGATAGACCTCATACATATAACCTTCCTACTTGGGACCCTTGATGGACATCATGCCCCATCTCCCTGGGTAGTTACTCAAATTTACTATTTTTATAAATTGTTAACATCCATCTTTATACCCTTGTGAAATGTTATATTACAAAATACATCTTATATTTTCTAATTATGTTGAGATACATTTAAATTATGACATAATGTTTTAAATTATATTAGAATATCATGCACATGATAGAGCTAACACAATTTATAGAGCTACATCTATGAGGATAGTTTTTACACAAATTTCAAAACTACCATGAAAAGAGGGGAATTTTAAAGGGATTGTCAAAGAGATCAAGCTCATATATTGCATTTCCCATATATATTTCAATGCATAGGCTAATTTATATAAATTAGACTCAAGGTAGACATAGAATAATAAATAGACTTAGTAGTTAGTTTAGATCACAAAAAAATCAAATTAGGTAGTCATTAGCATGTAGATTGGGACACTAGCACCATAGGGTACTACTATTCATGAAAAGATGCTACTATCTAGTTTCCATAGCCTCAAGATAGTCTAGTTCATTCATAATATTAAATCATGTATAGTACATATTTTCACAAATACAATCAAGTTTGGTAGTTACGTTTAAATTTAGTTGATATTCATTTATTTCAATTCAAATTCATACCAGTTGCTTAGATTTGGGGTCATCAAGTTTGACATGATCATTCATACATTCATATTAGTTACACATTTTTAGCTATTACATACTTGATTCAAATTCAATTTAAGTATATACCATATTGGGGACATGTGCGCTACACATAGTTTTCATATACTCAACTTTAGACAAGTTGATTAGATGTAATGGAAAACTCCATGTCATTCTCTAAATTGTATACACTTATTATCACCTTCTAGGTTATCACCATATTCATTAATTACTAAATCTATAGTGGTTATCATTCCTTAGTGGTCCACAACTACCTAATATACCTAAGTTACCATGGAAATGAATACATAGTTACATTATTCAATTACATACTTTCAACACTATAAAATATAGATACATATGCATCTAATTAATATAGGGTAAATGATGTAATTATGTCCTAATTATGTTATTAAGACACCTACATGAGAGTGTTAGACACACTTATAGTCTTACAAAATCTATTCATAGAGATCAAGATCCACCAAGCAGGGTTCGACAATGGAGTCAAAATTGGATTGATTTCTTAAGGCACCCATATGAGGATTGAGTAAGCCATCAAATTAGTTCAACATATTTATTGATATGATCATTATGCACATTCACACACATAGGTTGTCACTAGGTTCATGCATTGGTTCACATACCTAATGAGGTGTATTCATTCCTTTCCTCTCTCTCTTTACTCATCATTACTCATTTATTTCATTTCATCATAGTCTTTTTTTTATTATCTCTTAAGTAAGGACTATTTTTTTAATGTTTCATTGCAAGAGATTTCTTTAGATCATGTTCCACATACACATACCTAGATTCACATAGTCAAACTCATCTATGTAGGCTTCACTTCTAAGGTAAGTCTACGTATGCTTCTTTTTCCTTTATACTAGTCATTTCTCTTTTTCCCATTACTAGCATAAAGGGGGAAGTGTGATCACATAAAATTTATAATTGGATGGTAAGAGTATTGCTTGAGTTAACCTATTTTTAATCTATCCATAGACCTATCCTTGAGAATTAGACCTACATTTCCTATCATTTAGTAGAACACAGTAACCTACATCTGATCAAGACACAGTCCTAGAACTATCATTCTAGATCCCAATCATAATTTATTAGTAGTCTACCAAGAGGACATTAGTGCCATATTTAGGACAATACAACTACATGTTGTTATTGTCCCTAACTGGGCACTATTATACTTAGCTCCATGTCTTCCCAATAGATAGTTTTTGAAATGTGTGTCCTTCCTAAGATTCACCTAAGATCATTTTATTATATGTTTAAGCAGCATAACCCTATAAATATAAGTCTAATCAACCTCTATTCAGTACATGGAGAATAAATTCAAAATTTATTCAAACCAATGACAAATTTGTGAAAACTTAAGGTATTTGATCCTTATTTTACCCTAATTTATACACATGACTATATAAAACATCCCTAATTTTAGTTTTAAATAATTTCAAATCTCAATAAAATTCAATGAATACAAGGCCACTCTCATTATAACATTCACTTATATGTACATCAAGCACTTGATAGGAGAACTACATCAGACTTGATTATTCCTCAAAGTATTAGTTTATAGGTAACTCTCTACATAGCAGTGTGTTGAGGATGTCCATTCCATTCAAATAACACATAAAAAAAATTATACTCATGCCATACTTCCAAGGATATTAGGGTTTGAACATCAAATCAAGATCTCTAAACATAATGCATAGTGACAAGTTTTAGTCATGTAGGAATAGAACATATAGACACATTCACAAGTGCTCTTCAAAAATAAGAATAATCCTACAAATGGGACATTAGTGTCGCATTGAGGATAATAAATAAATTAATACCATAATCCTATTGGTGACATAGATTACTACCTAGATCTCATGTTTTAGAACCTAGATCATTCATGATAGTCAATTTTTAGCTAAGTCTATAATTACCCCTATTTTTTCTATTATTAAAAATTAAAAAATGTTAAAAGTCATAAAAAAATTTTAGCTTAATGATTTCAATCCATTTAATTAATTTAGGTAGTAATCCCCTTTAATCTAACATAGAATTACTTGTGTAAAACCCTAAAAGGTTAAATCAATGGGTCATTCTTTTGAGTGTACAAAATTTGAATATTGCCCTTATTTTTGGTGCCCTTAAACATTTTTAGTGTTATTTTGTCTGCACTTAATTTTTTAATAATATTATATTTTAACTTTATAGATGTTACCACATTAAATGTCATCATCATAGGCCTTTTCTTGGTTGCATATTGCAAGCTTATTTTATATATTTAGTTAAACATGATACCCCTATATTTTAAATCACTCATACAAGGATTATATGGTTACTTTATCCTTATAATATAGTTTAACTACCATATTACATGGTATGTTATTGGGAGGATGTTTTAGAAATGTGACCTTCACACTTATACAATTCTCTAAATTTCCATAATTTTATTACAGTTTACATGATTCACATATATAGTTCAGATAAAAACCTATATAATTTACTATTTTTAACATATTTGGGACAAAGTTTTTCAACTTAGTGAAAAATTTATACATAGCTATAGATCAAAGGTTAAATTTGAAAAATCAATCAAATTAAGACATGTTAAAGGTGAATATGTCATGCAAGTGTAATGAAAATTATAAGTACATATTCAAACTTATTTAAAACATATTTTGATGAAGCACCCATTGTTTACCATGCATCACTATTTTCATAAGGAAGTACTATTTTAGACCTTTTTTCTACTATAATTAGCATGTTTTAGTAGCTTGGTTGAGATTTAATGCACACAATGGAATAACACTACTTCTATTTTTTAGGTTGAGTTGTTTATACTAGGATCAAAATGTAATAGTGTACCCCACATTTTTTCATAAAGAGGCCACATGAACTCCCAATATATAGAAAAAATATCTTGAGTTTTGTTTATAAATATCACTCAAAATATGCAGTTGATTTTATATATATAAATATGTAATGCATATGAATTTTTATAAACTTTTAAAACATTTTTAGGTATTTTTCAAGATTTATTTTTTAATTCAAAAAAAAATTATATGTCTGCCTAGTGGGAAACAATATTATTATGTGACCCATCACTTCACTTAGAATTTATTATATTGTTACTTGAGTTTTTTATTAAGATTTAATGGTGTCAATATCTATGTCACAAATCATCCTTTAACTAGATTGGGGATATAATTACATTCTAATCTCCATCTTCATATATCAATGGTTTTGTTTTGGACCTATCTTGGTGCCAATGCTTCATATAAAGTCATATTTACTAAGTCAATGTACCAATGACCAACATGGTTGCATCTAAAAATAAGTGTACTCAATTTTTTATATTATTCTTTTCAACCATTTCAATTATGTCAAATTTTAGATTATATGTAATCACTTATATTAAAAAAACTCTCTCAGTTACATGTCATAGACTACAAAATATTTCAAAGTCCTATAAAAAAAGTGTGTTATACACACCCAGCTATGCATTTATTTTCTTTAACTTAGTGACTCCATATTTATATGTTATTCAATTAAATTGGGTGGGAGTGGAATGTAGATTAATAAATTTTTATTTATATATCTTCTTAGTCTTGTATACTTGAAAAATATCTATTAGGGCTCTACCCTCAAGTTCTATATTTAACTATTTATCTTATAGTCTGAGCCTGTCATTTATGCTAACCTATATCTCTTGAAATGTAATTAAATAATAAACATGGTTATATATGTTTTACTTTTATTTAGGATTATTGACATCTTCCTAGACTTATAGACACATCTATCTGACATAGGGATACTTGCATCGACATAAGGGTCTAGATCCTTACCAAGTGTCTAGTCATCAAAAGCCCTAAAAGCTTCAAATATTTAGAATCCTATTGGTATGTTCATTTGTCTTATTGAACCACACAATGAGATATTTTAAAAATGTGTGGTATAAATACAAATCTAAGCCTACTCATTATTCATATAGTAAATACTAAATAAACACCTATTAAGGCTCATTCAATCAATTTCACAATTGAGTTTTTGAACCTTAATATTTCCTATTTTCAAAGAAAACATAAGATCATTCATATTATGGGTATAAATAATTAAAATTTCAACCCATGAGTAATATTTCTTAAGTTACAAGATAGATCATTCTATGAATTTGCATATATAGTATATTTCACCCCTCTACACACACAGCCAACACCTAAGGGAGAGCTACACAAGACTTAGGCCCTATTTGGAGTTTTGTCTATGTAGACATCACTCACAAATATATGTGTTAATCAGGTTACCTCAATATTATGATCCCACTAACACATTTTTAAAATGCATAAAGAACTAAGGTGAAGTCATATGTTTGGATATACACATAGTCACTGACAACCTATACACATAAATAAAAGACATTATTGTAAAAGTAATAGAAAACCCAAATGGATATGGGTGGTCACTTTAAATTACTATAATATTATTTATATCTAATTTTCATCAGTATCATGACATAAGTGTTGATACAAGAGTCTCAAGGCTAATGTAAATTTCTAGGTCTAAAGGAACAATATTTTCTAAATCTAATGATTACATCATTATATTTTGCTTTCATGTTTCCACCTTTGTAGATAAGTTGAGTATTATCTTTTATTTGTTTTTATGTAATCAAACTAATATTTTCATTATAATTTCTATATTTATAATACTCAACAATTTAATTTAGAATAATAATTTATCTAAGATTTTAGTTAACTAGCCTATTATATAATATTTTTATTCACCCTTATGTATAGTCTATTCTACCCATTTAATCCTATAGATAATCTCAAAAGGGGTTAAACATTTAAAATGAATAAAACATTGTAGGAATAAAATTGAAATTACATTTAACTTTTTTATGTAGTAATATTAATATATGATTTATAAATTCCCTTATTTATTCATTTATGTGCCCTTATTTTAATGATGTCCCAATCCATATCTTAATACCTACATCCCCATTATTTCCCCATATTAATAAAAATAATAATAAAATGTTGATTCAATAAAAGTTTATAGCCTGATCATGTAATTTCTAAATTAAATATATTAAATTTTATGACCATATATAAATGTTCAAATCCTTGAAACTATGAATTTATTGTAATAAATTTATAGAAGGGGGTATAGTGATACAGAAAGTTGTAATGTGAAAAAAATGAATAAGAGAGTTGTATTTCCACATAAGTATATTATATAAATATATTCATGTTCCCATCATATACAACGATACAAAGTATCAATTAATTATTATTTATAAAAAATAAATAATATTTAATCATCACTAAATTTGAAAATTTTGATGATAATGATAAGTGTAAGGTTTTTTCATAAAACCAAATCATTATCCTATAAACCTATTAAAGAAATAAAAATAAAAATTTATTGTGTAGGCATAGATAACCATAAATAAAAACTATGTTGTATTAATTTTAAAACATTTAATCTATATAATTGTAAATAACATGATTCTAATATGTCTTATCTAAATCTAAACATGTTTAATTTGAGGAAGTTGAGTCCATATGTTATTAAAAGTACATAACTTACCTTGATCTTATTTTAACCTAGTCACAACTTTAAAATGTATTTGTCCATGAAATCCCCTATAACTATAAAGTGTTGCCTTAAAAAGAAAAAATCACAACCCTACAAATTTGTATATAAGTTTATCATGAGAAGAAATATATTGACAAGAAATAAAAATTATTTTTATATCAATAAAATAATTGAGATAAACCAAATATTTAAATCATATTAATGTAGAACCATTGTTTAAATATTAAATCATATGACAATGGATGCATGTTAAAATTCCTTGTCTATGCATTTCCAACTATCAAAATAATACAATTTTTTAAATTACACAACTTTTTTCACAAACCCCTAAAAGGAGTTATAAACCATTGAAAGAGATTTGTTTAAAATAATCCAATTTCATTTTAAAATATCATAATATAAAAAATTCGTGAGATAACTACACCAATATTTAAAATTAGTTAAATAAATTCATTTTCATTCTCTAAAAGCTACTCTATACAATTTTAGAGAAATTGAGGTTCATTTTGGTAGGTTAATACCTATCACTTCAATTAATATTTAAAAAACTCAAAAGTAGAGATCATTAGTAGAATATTGACAAAATTTCCAAACTATATGGAATATCATCATATATGGGACCAAACTTAATATTTTATGAAAATAAATATATAATATAACTATTTATATAATATAATATATACTACTTTAATATATTTTATTTATAATTAGAATATATAATTATAT
>JARHVA010000616.1:4827500-4910000 GCA_037957365.1 Torreya grandis | reverse complement strand
CCCCAATTTTGGAGTAAAAGTGATTTGCACCTAATAATTGAGATTGGCTCAACTATTCAACCTAATGATGCTTATAACCTAGTGAGTGTGAATGAATCAAGTCACCCACACTACCAAATAAGTGAATCTAGATGATACTATCAATTCCAACCTAAAAACTTGATAAGATTAACTAATTTGATCACCTCAGCCATACCAAAAGTTAAACCAATTAATACAGTAGATTGTCTCAATATATTCCTTAAAAGTCCAACTAGTGGGTGGTAACACTCCCTAAAAATTTTATTAATTGTGAATTTGATTTGGATTTTTTATATCATGTGCACATTTCAGAGCATAAGCACCTTATATATGTCTCCTATTGAAACTATGTATAACAATGGTACCAATGTATATAATTCTATCAAAACTACCAATCTAAATCATATAACTATGTAATCTGGCTAATTCATAAAACTTTATAAGTGTGGATAACATTTTTCCAAATCATGCCAACACTATATCTCTATAAATTTACAAAATTGATATAAGTACCAATGTGGAGAACATGTTTCTAAAACATGCCCCACTATAATCTATAAATTCTAAATACTAATTAGGTGTGGATAGCATGCTTCAAAAACATTCCCCCATTGAATATGAGAATTATAAATTTTCATGGAATCCATTCCCATATGGTGTTCCCCCATTCAATCTATAAACTAATGTAGGTACCACATATTGAATAAGCATGGATAACATGCTTTCAAATATAAAAATTCTGCCATGTGTAGATAATATGCCTCTATGACATGTGCCCACTAATATGACCCATTTGAGGTGAGATAAATATGGAAACTATTACTTACCTCACCTTAACAGGATAATAAAACTATATAATATGTGACTATGACCATGTGGTATATAGAATGGACATGTCTATGTAGATATAACATTGAAGTGAATAGAATGAATGTGATCACATGAAGGTCTAAGATGCATGATTAGGATCATGGAAATGTTTAGATAGTAATAGTATAACCTCAACAAGAAAATTGATCACACACATAATAACACTCAAAATAAATTCAAAAGGTAATGATAGACATAGAATTCAAACAAGGAGCATGTTGAAATGCCACATAGTTAAATGGACATGACATAGTCAAATGTCCATGAAAGAAAGGTTGACATATTTAAACATGATTACAATAATTAATGACATATGAAAATGTCAAATAAATCACATGTAAGCACATGGGCTGTAAAAAAATAATCATATTCAAATGCTTAAATAAGGAATGTAATAGTAAGGCATGACACTCAACAAAGTGCATAAGGTAAAGTACAAACAACCATCATAAACATGTCATATTAGGCTATGGACCAAATGTGTAAGGAAAAAATGCCAAGTGTATGGAATATCAATTATGTTGTGTAAGTAGATGTAAGCTCAACATGATAATGTAGGGTGACCATTAAACTATATACCATGTATGTATTAAGATCAAAGAAGCAAAATCCCCCAATGACTTCATGACA
Organism: Torreya grandis; assembly: GCA_037957365.1. Taxonomy (NCBI): domain Eukaryota; kingdom Viridiplantae; phylum Streptophyta; class Pinopsida; order Cupressales; family Taxaceae; genus Torreya; species Torreya grandis. The sequence continues at coordinate 4,908,479 of JARHVA010000616.1, read as the reverse complement.
TGGGTAGGGGGAAGGTAAAACATTCAAAATAGGTGTATATCTTGTATTTGTGTATACCTGTATCATAGTCAAGTAGAAGTGTGTTATACATGTGTATGCAAGAGTAATTAAATATGCCATCCATGAACAATGAAATAACACATGGATGTGTAGGACATAATAAAAAATGTATGTGTCAAACATACTTTTGGATTTTTGAATGTTTTTTTTATTTTTTTTCTATTTTGTAGAATATTTGAAGAGACTATTCTATGATCTCATCTAATACATGGTCATAGGTATCTCCCCCCAACTTGGTGCATGACAACCTTGAGTTGGATCTTTTACATTGTTTACATCATGATTGGGTAGGTTTAAAAGGTACATAGCACATTCCTCCTCACATTTTTCATGTGTATTATAAGAAGTAATGGTTTCATTTGAAATATGGATCAATTTGCCTCCATAAACAAAGGAAATAGCTTATTGTGTCATGATCTGTAAACTTTATTGTGAAGCCTTTTGAGAATACTCCACATTTTTCACATGACAAATTTACATTTGAACCACGTAAGGTTGACTCAATATTTTCATCCAAGAGGGGTGTATGGTGTAACAAGAATTTACATGGTATTTTTATATTCTTGTTTTTCAATTACCTAGATTCAATTATGTATTTTATATATGTGGGTTTAACTTATATGTGCAAGGACCCATAAGTTCGAGTAGGTTATGTCGTAGGTGATCAACAGAGTCAAATTTTAAGTTTCACATTTTCTAATTTGTCATATCATAGGTTTTATAATCACCACTATAAAATTAATGTAAAACATGGACATCTTTTTGCTTATTATTGACTAATAATGAAAGCTCAAAATTTGGGGCCTCTTGTAGTTTTATTGGCTCTTTTTATAATGGTTTTCTCTCTTTATGCATATCAATTTCTATCTCTAAGTTCAATGCCTTATTTGGATATAGAGGGAAAGGATCTATTTTAGTTGACTCACATATTTCATACATATTTTTAAGTTCAAGAGGGATGTACTATTTAGGTGGTACACCTGTAGGGATACCTTTAGTTTCAGAATGTATTATTTTAAGAAATTTTAAAGGTTCACCATCAATAGGCATGGATAATTAGTTCTCGTAATGTATGAATTTTATACATCAATAAAGTATAGATGAGACAGCTTCCATTAAATTTATCCAAAGTATACTCAAAAGTAAATTTTAATGTAAGGATTGGGACATCAACTAAAAATTAGTTGAAATCATTTTTGCCCTAAGGTTACATCTAGTGTAATTTGACCAACTAAAAGGATATGAGAATTATTGAACCATTTTATTTACATAATTATGTTCTGAATAATATTTATGTTAATACTCATAATGGTTAAGAATTATATGCTACAAATGTTTAGCCCTATCTATATCAATGAGCCCCATTTTCATACCTTCACGTTGATTTCACCAAATGTTTTACCATAAATTAGATCTAGGAATCCTTAACTTGGTGGTAATAGGGTTAAGAATATAAAAATGATAATGCACAAGGATATTAACAAGATCTATAGTAGAGCAATTTGGTACAAAACTCAGATAAACATACACTAAATTTATTATGTTGAAAATAGGTTAAATATAAAAAGTACAACTAAGAAATATATGTAAATGATAAATAAGTAATATACCTAGTTGGTTCTAATACTAACATGGTGCTAGATCTAAAATGGAAAAAAAAAATTAGGATGGAAGGATTTTTGCAATAATCATCAGATTCTATATCTAATGTTTTTGGAGCTCCATCTAGAAACATCATCCTAGGATGGTTGCATAGATGCTACTATCTAGATTCAATGCAAGTATCTTGTATAGAATACCAATTGGAAAATGATGTGAACACTTTGATGCTTCTATATTTTTATTCATCTTTGCTCTATTATATTCAAATCTAGGTCATGGAATGTCACTCCTCATGAAATGTTAAAAATTCTAGTTTTTCATCTTCATAGTGAGTTTGGAGGAAACGAGTTAGTGGACACATATCGTCAAGCTGACCTAAAAGACCCATCTATCTATGACTGCTACTTACATAACTAATAATCTGAAGAGGGCCTAAGAATGATGAATTTATCCCCTACATGTTGGCTTGTCTATGAATCATGCATTATGTGTAAGGTGAATAAAATAGTGACCTAGCTTGTAACTTAGATATTCAAGCTCTTAGGTTACTGATTTATTACTTTAGACATGTAGATGTGTTTTACCTATGACTAGTATGAAAATAGATAAGATTTATTTAATTAAATGCTTGCTATAGTGATTTTAATACCTTATATTGGTATCTCTTAGTCTTTTCTAGGTGAGAAATGAATGAAGGTTGATCTTGTATTTATATCAATCATTTTGGATAAGTAAATAATATTAGATCACTTAGGCCAACCATTAAGATATATTTCATGTACAAAATAGATGACTTTATGGCACTAGACACTTGCATCAGGTTACGACACTAATATCTATGCTAGTGTCTATCTTAGATATTAGTGTCCAGGGAGTAAAAAATTAGGTATAGGTTCATAACTTGTAAAGATGGAAGATAAGTGCGTTTTAAGATTTCTAGGAAAGATAGAAGGCCCCAATTAGTAATTTAGGAGATAAGTGCATTTTAAGATTTCTAGGAATGATAAAAGGACCCAATCACTAATATAAGACTCATTTGACTAAAAGATAGGCTAAGGGGTATAAGATAGAGTAGACGCAAGCATTGTGGATATGAAAAAATGTCTAAAACTAAGAAAAAAAACCAAGTTCCATGTTTGACAAGTGTATGTAAGACTGAGGTGCTATATAATCCATAAATGTTATCTACACCCTTAATGTTATATATTCTCCTCATTACACAGTGACTCAAAAAGAATATAAGCATACTTCAATTAAGTGAAGGAAGGCTTGAAGTTATAAATACATTGATATAGATATAATTTTATGAACTATAAGAATAACAAAGGATGAAATTAGATCTAAGTTATAGCCATATAACATAATTGGCCTCCTTATAAATGATATATTAATAGATAAAGTCCATAATGTTTTAGTTGTTGGGCACTTCCGTCATTTAACAGATTCTTGTAGAAAGGGATATGATTGCTTCTAATTACTTAGCTGAAGTTCAGGCAAATGATCTCAGGATTTTAACACACCCTTCCTTATATTTGACATGAATGTATTTTCGTACAGACCATTTGTATATTGATGGAAAAAAGTAAATTTTACCCTTGTAGTAAAATGGTTATCTAGCTAAATAATTGTTATAAGAAAGATCTATTTAGAAGATTGGTATATCAGTTTCCACTATTAAATGGGCTTTGAAGCTTGGGTATCACGTCGTAACTTTATTATATTTGGACCTAAGACTAGTCTCTTGCCTTCAGACTCGTTTGCGCTTGGTCTCATGCGTATTCAGCGTAGCCGTGTGGCTTTAACCATGTCATTGTATTTCCTCCTCCATTGCTTGGAATCAAGATTGGCCTTGAAATCATTAGATGATTATATACTTAGCTAGTTTTATAAGTTTTTAACCGTCTTATCAGGCGTCATCGTGCTCATTCCTGTTTGGACGAATATGAAGAGGCCTTTTGTTCATTAGGTCAGTTTTTAACTTAGCTGATTTTTAGTTTGATTGCTGACTCGTGTGCAGCTTGTCACTTGTCAAGTTTTTGTAGCTTGTTTTGTGGTATGTTTTATGTAATTAGCTCGATCTTGCCAAACATCATCATCGCATCAAGGTGCATATTTTCAAAGTTTTCTAAGGAAGTAAGTTTTATTTGGCCCCTTCACAGTTTTCGCGATCCGCTATGTTTTCAAGCAGTCGCATTTCTTACATAGCCAATCGAGGTTTCCATGCATAGCCATTACATCGTGGTGTAACTTTTCACAAAATTTTCAAAGGCATACAATTGACTAGGTTCTTCCATGCCACGTATCGTGATTTCACGCATTCGATGAGGACATAGTGAACCACGATATCCTATGAGCGCCTTGTTTAAAATTAACGACATCTAATGGATGATGTTCTTAAAAGATTAGATTCTCCCATATATTCAATCCTTGATATAGAGATCAAAGTGGTGGTTCCATTATAAGGACACAAGATTAAAGGGTGACTATGGGGAAGATGTCTATCGATAATTGTCAGCATTGCATAATTATGTAATAAGGGACATGATATCCTGTGATGACTGCTACGATTTTTAGGAATATAATTAAAATTTTTAGCTTAAACAAATACAATGTAGTTATGATATTAATGTTGTTTAGTTTTGAAGGAATTGTTTAATGTGGGTGTATAACTTACATGTTTTAAGATTGCGATTTGGCTTTTGATAAATATAAACTAATTTTGTAGATATTTTATGTTAATCTAAAGGGTTTGATATAAATATTTCTTACTAAAATGAATGAAAACTTTTAATGAATATGTTGTTAAACATGGGATCAATCAATTTGTATGAACACAATTAAAATGATGAAACAAAGCAATCAAAGGGAGAGAAAAATAATAATAATTAATTTTGGAAATAGTATATGAAAATATTATATCTAATGTTTTTAAAACATCACATAAAACTTTTAATTAAACGTTTAGATTTTTAACCATATTATACTGAAGACCATATATACTTTATTTATATATTTAAAATGTATATAATAGTATGGAAAATCATGTATATTATATATTCAAGGAACTGATTATTTTTAACAATATTTAAAATTGAACTTATAATAACCTTTGATAAACAGGGACTTTTTACCTTCTACATATGTTAAAACCTTTACTCTTTTACCTTTAGACTTACATTTTTCTATAGTTACATTACATTTATATTAACTTGATTGATTTTTTAAATTAATGAAGAGTTAAAGATTAAAGGCATTCAGCCATTAGAATATGGAAATGAAAATTTTTAAATTAAAATGTTGTGGCTTAGTTAGAAATCCCAACCTCAATACAAAGTAAGAAATAAAATTTTATAACAATGCAAAGTAAAAAAAGACAACAAAAAAATTTAAACAAGTGCAATTAAAACTAATCAAGAAAAACACGAAAACACATAATCATCAGTAACATAGCCTTCAAAATAGAGCTATGCAGAATTTTTATAGGAATGTACAGTGTGGATTAAGAAAGCATTTAAATTAGATCAACTACTCTTAATTATATCTGATTATTCTTGATAATGTGCATGTAGATATCAGGTACATCTTCCACCAAATTTCACGAGAAGTTCTTATACCATCAAAGTTTATTTTTTCAGAACAATCCACTAAATAACATGCATATTAAAAATCTTAAGGTTAACAAGGTTCCATGAATCATACCCTTTATCTAGAAAAGACTATATGTCACCTTTAAGAAAATAAAACAACTAGATTGAGAAGAGAGTGGTCGGGATAGGAAACAGGTAAGAAATAGCATAAATGTTAACCCCATCCTTAGAAATTTGATGCAACAACCCCTCAAATCCCCTCCATTCTTATCACTCCTTAACACCGTGTCAATTTTGTCTTTAAAATCTCCCAAATCATTATCAAATCAATTAAACTGAGTCACAATTTCACAAATCAGATGATTAAGGATGGTTTTAAACGAGATTGAGCACGGGGTTGTGGGGATAAGAAATAGGTAGGAAATAACATAAAGGTTAACCCCTTCCTTAAAATTTTGATGTTACAGACCACAAAGACCCCCAAAATCCCCTCCATTATTGTCACTCTTTAACACCGTGTTAATTTTGTGTTTCATATCTCCCAAATCATTATCAAATCAATTAAATTGAATCACAGTTTCACAAACCATTTGGTTTTGGAAATATGTTTCCTTGGATTTTGAACAGCTTGTTGAATAAAGCTAGTGTAAGCATATCCCATTGTTTCTACTCTAGCTTTGAGGCGAAAGAGGTTGTAAATCTCATATCCATTCCAACGTTTTCTTTTGATACTCTGCATAGGGGTTGGGAGTATATCACAAATGAAAATGAGAGCCATAAACAAACACGGGTTAAACACAATTAGTAGCATCCAGTTTAAACTAGGGCCTAGGTAATAAATATCCTTAACAGGATTGCAACCTCTCTTCTTGGTGGCTTTTTCCTTATTTTCTACCAGTTTTTTTTGGCCGTTTTCCCTTTTGCTTTGTCTTTTAGTTCCTTTCACCACCGTGATGTCAACAGGAAAGTAGACAACAGAGAAACTAGCAAATAAAATGTTGCAGGAGAAAGAAAAGCTACAATATCAATTAGTGCTCCTACACAGTTTTCAATGAGACAAAAGTAGTAAATTCACAGTACCATCTCCTTCAAATATAAAACATAACATTTTTACTTCGGAACAAAATCGATGAAGTATTATATGGTTTAACTTTTATAATTTCTTTTTAAATAGTTGTTTTTGGAAGATATGGAAGTAATTTTTTTTTACAAATATATATTATTGTTATTTTCTTCTCATTTTAATATATTTAGACTATTATTATTCTTAATGATGGATTTAGTATAAAACTGAAAACATTATAATTCAAAATCTATATATCATTTTATTTTAAAAATATTTTATAATAACTTCCAACTCTAAAAATAGTCTCAGGGCTCTAATTATTTATAACTAATGCACCATTACAATTGATGCTATATAAAATAAAAAATAATTTATTTGTCAAATCATCCCTTGCCTTGCCATCTCATAAAATCACAAAATTGTATCTTATAAGAGATTGAGCCAACATATCTAATGTGGAGATTTAAGTAAACACTTTTTTTAATTAAATAATTTTGAATTTAATTTTCAATAATGATTCTTTGTTTGAAATAAAGACTAGTTTAACTTTTTGACGACAAAATAATAATCCTTTCTTTTTGTTGATTGCGACTCCTACATAAGAATTTGACCAACCCAGAAGTCAATTTTCTTGTGAAAATTTTAAAATATTGAAATATTGACTTATTTTATCACCTCAACCATACCAAAAGGTGAACCAATTAATGTACTAGATTGGCTCAATATAGTCCTTAAAAGTCCAACTGATCGGTGGTCACACTCCCTGATAATGTTCTAAATTCTAAATTTAATTATTATTTTTCAATATTTGGTGCATGTTGCATAGCATATGCTCCTTAAATATGTCTCATGTTAAAACATTGTATAACAGTGGTATCGATGTATAAAATTCTGCCATAACTATGAATCTAAATCATATAACTTTATAATTTGGCCAATTCCAAAAAAAAAGGTGTAGAGAACATAATTCTAAAGCATACCCACACTATATCTAGAGAAATCTACAAATTGACATATGTACCAATGTGGAAAGAGTGTTTCCTAAAAAAAGCCCCACTTTAATATAGAAATGTTAAATACTAAATATGTGTGGATAACATGATTCCTAAGCATGTTTCCACTCAATATGAAAACTATGAAATTTTGTGTAAGCCATTATCATATGACATGCCCCCTTTGAATCTTAAAATTGATATAGGTACCACATAACAAATAAGAGTGGAGAACATGCTTTGAAATCATATTACCACTAAATCTAAAAGTTATGTCAAGTGTGGAGAACATGCCTCTCTGACATGCCCCAACTAATATGTCCCATTTGAGGTTAGGGAAAAATAAGAATTATGATAAGATATCTGTAAAATATGTGACTGTAACCATGTTGCATATATAAGTGGCATGCCTACGTAGATATAACATTGAAGTGCATAGAACCAATGTGATAACATGAATGTCTAAGATACATGATTAGGATCATGGCAATGTCTAATCGTAATAGTATAATATCAAAAATAAAATAAATCACACATGTAAAATCACTCAAAATCAATTCAAAAATAAATGTTACACATAAACCACAAACAAGGGGCATGCTTAAATGCCAAATAGTTAAAGGGACATGACATTCAAATTTACATAAAATAAAGGATGACATATTCAAATATCCATACAACAAGTAATGACATATACAAATGTCAAATAAATCACATATACACACAGGGGCCACAAATAAATAATCATATTCAAATGTTCAAAAAAGGAATGCAATAGTAAGGTAAGACACTCAAGTAAGTGTGTAAGGTAAATCATAAGCAACCATCATAAATGTGTCATAACAGCCAACGGATCAAATGTGTTAGGAAAAAAGGTCATGTGTATGGCATATCACTTACCTTGTGTAAGGTATAATCATGGATAGTAGGTATGTGTAAGTACATATGTAAGATCAACATGATAATGTAGAGTGATCATTGAACTGTATACCCTATGTGTATCCATATCAAAGAAATAGTTTCCCACAATGTCTTCATAGCATGAGTTCAGAGAAGGATGAACAATCAAAATAAGCATAGGTCATGTATTTGTGTATGCATGTATCACAGTCAAGTATAAGTGTGTTACATGTGTGTGTAATAGTAACTAAATATGTCATCCATGAACATGAAACTAACACATGGATGCCTAGGAGGTAACAGAACATGTAGGTGCCAAAAATATTTTTTGTTTCATGAATATTTTTAATTTTTTTGATATTTTTAAAAATATTTGAAGATACTACTCTATGATCTCATCCAACATATGCTCATAGATATCTCACCCCACTGAGTTCCTGACAAGCTTAAGTTGGATAATTTACATTATTTGTACCCTAATTGGGTAGGTTAAAAAGCTACATAGCATGTTCCTCCCCACATTTTGCATTTTTAGTAGAAGATGTAACGTTTTCATTTGGAATATAGATTAATTTTCCTTCATAAGGAAAGGAAATACCGTATTGTGTATTAACCTAGAGATTTTATTGTGAAGCATTATGAGAAGACTCCACATTGTTCACATGATGAATTTACATTTGAACCTTGTCAGGTTGACTCAATTTTTTCATCCAAGAGGGGTGTCTTGAGTAACAAGCATTTATATGCTTTTTTTATTTTATTGTTTTTCAATTAGCTAGATTCAATTATGTATTTTATAAAAGTGGGTTTGGCTTATATGTGCAAGGACCCATAGGTTCGAATAGGTTATGTGGAAGGTGATCAAGTGAATCAAATTTTATGATTCACATTTTCTCATCTATCATATTATAGGTTTTATAATCATCACTATCTTAGTAATCTAAAACATTTACTTATTTTTCTATTAATATTCACTAATAATGGAAGCTCAAATGTTGGGGGCTCTTATAGATTTACTACCTCTTTCTGTAATGGTTCTTTATTTCTGTGCATATCGATGTATATCTCAAAGTTTAATGTGTTATTTTGATCTAGAAGCAAAGGATCCATTCTACTTGACTCACCTATTTCATACATATTTATATGCTCAAGAGCAATGCATTTTTTAGGTGGTACCACTGTAGGATGCCTTTTATTTAATAATGTATCATTTTGAATAAAATTAAAGCTTTGTTGTTAATTGGCATAGATTATGGGGTCCCTTAATGTATAAATTTTACACATCAATGAAGTGTAAATGGGATAAATTCCATTAAATGTATCCAAAGTCTACCCAAAAGTAAATTATAGTGTAAAAAATGGGACATCACCTGAATAATAGTTGAAATAATTTTTGTTCTAAGGTCACATCCACTGTAAATTGACCAACTAGAGATCTATGTGAATTTTTAAACCCTTTTATATGTATAATTTTTTTTTGAATAAGATTTGTGGTAATACCCAAGTTGTTAAGAATTGTATGCTATAAATATTAGGCCCGATCCACTATTAACAAACACCCTTTTGATATCTTCACATTGAGCCCACCAAATGTTTAACCGTAAATTGAATCTAGGACTCCTTAACTTTATGTTAATAGGGTTAATAATATAGAAAATATAATCCACAAGTATGTTAATTAGATCTATAACAGATCGATTGGGTGCTAAAATTAGATATAAACATACACTAAATTTACTACGTCAAGCATATGATAAATATAAAAATTAAAATTGAGAAATATATGTAAGATATAAATAAGTAATAAACTTAGTTGGTTCTAATTGTAACATAGTGCTAGATTTAGAAAAAGAAAAAAGTAGATTGAAAGGAGATTTTGATATAGTCATCAAATTTTATATCTGATGCTTCTGAAGCTCTAGACACTAAGATCATCCTAGGATGGTTGTGTTGATGTTACTATTTGGGTTTGATACAAGTGTCTTATACTTAATACATGTTGTTAAATGATATGAATACCTTGATGCCTTTTTATTTGTATTTGACTTCACTCTAGTGTACTCATATCTGGGTCATGGACTATTGTTCCTCGTGAAAAATCAAGAAAACTAGTTCTTTATCTTCATAGTGACCTTGAGCGAAATGGTTTAGTGGGCACTTGTTATTGATTTGGCCTAAAAGACCACTTTATCTATGAGTGCTACTTACATAACTAATACTCTAAATAGGGTCTGAGATTGATGAATTTATCCTCTACATATTTTTTTTTTGTGTGAATCATGCAATATGTATAAAGTAAGTAAAATATTGACCTAACTTGTAACATGGAAAATCGATCTTTTGGGTTACTCCTTTAGTACTTCAGACTTGTAGATGTATTTTACCTATGACTGGGATGAAAATATGGAAGATTTTTTCAAGTAAATGCTTGATAGAGTGCTTTTGATAGGTTGCATTGCTATCTCTTGGTCTTTTTTAAGTGAGTAATGAATGAAGGTTGATCTTATATTAATGAAGGTTGATCTTATATTTATATCAATCCCTTTGCAAAAGTAACTCAGATTAAATCACTTAAACCAATTAGTAAAATATATTTCATTTGCAAAGTACATAATTTTAAAGTACTAAACACTAGCATCGGGGAAAGACACTACCATCTACATTAATGTCAATCCCAAACATTAATATCTGGGAAGCAATAAAATATATATAGATTCAAAAGCAAAAATAAAAGATAAATACCTTATTAATTTTATTGTTGACTTGTGTGCAAACTGTCACTGGTCAAGTTTTTGTAACTTGATGTTTTGTGGCATGTTTTATGTAATTAGCTCGATCTTGCCCCACATCATCGCCGAATCAAGTTCCATATTTTCAAACTTTTCTAAGGAAATAAGTTTTACTTGGCCCTTTCTTGCCATTTTTCACGATCTGGTAAATTTTCAAGCAGTCGCATTACGTACATAATAAATCGAGGTTTCCATGCATTGTCATTACATCGTGGTGTAACTTTTCACAAGATTTTCGAAGGCATACAATTGACTCAGATCTTCCATGTAATGTGTCTTTCACGCATTTTAACAAATGCAAGTCACAAAGGAAATCAACGTGAAGTCCAATTCATGCGGGATTGAGAGGCAATCTGAGCTTTCTAATTTTTAAACGTGCATTCACTTGCGGCTTCGTGGATTCCTCCAAACCATTCTTCATTGAGTATATTACGAGCATTCGAAGCAGTTTCATGCCGCTACATGGATTTTCGTCCAAAGGGATGTGACTCCATCGTTCAGTGACATGCGACAGATTGTCATATCCTCGTAGCTTTTAGGTAAGGTCTTGTAGCAAGGGAACCTGCAGGATTGTGAAGAAATCGCGGTTACCACTTGGATAAACCTCGCATCGTCACTTGGTTTAAGGGTTCGACACCGCACTGTTGAGCCAAGGTCTCCATCTTGCAGCGCCATAAAATAAAGTAAAGCGTGACACCTTTTAATGCCTTTGCAGTCGCATGCTTGCGAGCCAATCAAAAGATGCTAAGTGTCAACATGGTGCTCACTCGCAAGTTAATGTACAAGTATTGTTTTCAAATAATCAACATAATTGTGATTACATGAAATAATGTCACATGGTGCTAAAGGGACAGACGTCACCCAATTAGCATGATCAATTACTCAGTCAGCCACGGTATCCTATGAGCACCCTTAAAGACCATCGTACCTATCAAACCATCATAGTTCGTAGATGTTATATAATTTAGTTTCTGTTGGGCAATTTTTTGTAAGCTGCCTGGATAGGCATTGAAATTAGATCACAGACTGTATGCATGGATGATGTGCTTAAAAGATTAGATTCCCTCATATATATTCATTCCTTGATTGAGATATCAAAGTGGTGGATCCACTATACGGATACGAGATGAAAGGGTGATAATGGGGAAGATATCTATCCATAATGTTTAGCAGTGGATAATTATGTTACGAGGAACATAATAGCATGTAATGATTTGTTAGGTTTTTTTAAAATTTAATTGAAAGCATTAGCTTAAGTAAATATAATGTAATTATAATATTAATAACAGTTTAATTTTGAAGGAATCATAATTTATATGTCTTAAAATTGTAACTTGATTTTTGAAATATAGATTAATTTTGTAGATATTCTATATTAATATAAAAAGATGGATATAAATATTTGTTATTGAAATTATTATAAATTTTCAATGAATGTGTTGTTAAGCATGGAATTATTTATTTTGGGTGAACATAATTAAAATGATAAAATAAATAAATCAAAGGAAAAAAATATCACTAATTTTAAAAATAGCACATGAGAATGCTACATCTATTATCTTTAAAAAATCACACAAAATTTTTAATTAAAAGTTTAGATTTTTAACCATGTCATATTCAAGAACATATATAATTTATTTATACATTTATATATTTGAAATGTATATAATTATATCAAAAATCAGTAGGAACTGACCATTTTTAATAATATCTAAAGTCAGGCTTACAATAACTTTTGATAAACATGATTTTTCTACCTTTTACATATGTTAAAACATTTGCTCCTTTATATTTAAACTTCCATTTTTCTATAGTTACATTACTTTTATATTAAATTGATTGATTTTTTTTCCTTAAAAATGAAATAAAAATTAAAGGCATTCACCCATTAAAATATGGAAATAATAATTTTAAAATAAACATTTTATAACTTAATTAAATAACCAAACGTCATTATAAAATAAGAAATGAAATATTATAACAATAAATATTAAGTAAAAAAAGGATAACAATTAAAATAAAACAAGTGCAATTAAAACTAATCAAGAAAAACACCAAAACACATAATCATCGGCAACATAACCTTCAAAATAGAGCTATGTAGAATTTTTATAAGAATGTACATGGTGGATTAAAAAAATATTTAAATTAGATAAAGTACTCTCAATTATATTTGATTATTGTAGATCCCAAGGACACCTTCCACCAAATTTCCGGCCCTCATACCATATAAGTCTATTTTTTAGAGAATGATCCACTGAAGAACATGCACACTAAAAATCTTTAACGTCAACAAGGTTCCAAGAATCATACCGTTTATCTAGAAAAGACTATTAAGTCATCCTTAGAAAATAAAACGACGAGATTGAGCACAGAGTTGTCATGATAAGAAATAGTTAAGAAATAACATAAATGTTAATCTCATCCTTAAAATTTTGATGCTACAGACCACAAGGACCCCCAAAATCCCCTCCATTATTATCACTCTTTAACACCGTGTCAATTTTGTCTTTCATATCTCCCAAATCATTGTCAAATCAATTAAATCGAGTCACAATTCCACAAATCAGTTCGTTTTGGAAATATGTTTCCTTGTATTTTCAACAGCTTGTTGAATGAAGCTAGTGTAAGCATATCCCATCTCTACTCTAACTTGAGGCAAAAGAGGTTCTAAAGCTCATATGCATTCCAATGTTTTCTTTTGATACTCTGCATTAGGGTTCAGAGTATATCACAAATGAAAATCAGAGCCATAAACAAAGACGGGTTAAACAAAGTTAGTAGAATCTTGTTTATAGTAAGGCCTAGTTAATAAAAATCCTTAACAACATGATTGCAACCTCTCTTCTTGGTGGCTTTTTCCTTCTTTTCTATCATCTTTTGTTTGCCATTTTCCCTTTTGCTTTGTCTTTCAGCTCTTTTCCCCACTGCGATGTCAACAGGAAAGGAGACAACAGAGAAATTAGCATATAAAATGTTGCAAGAGAATGAAAATCTAAAATATCAATGAATGCTCCTACATAGTTTTTAATGAGACAAAAATAATAAATTCACACTACCACCTCTCCCTTCAAATCGATAAGTGTAACATTTTTACTTCCCAACCGATTCCATGAAGTATTATATGGTCTAACTTTTATAAAAAAATTTAAAATAATTGTTTTTAGAAGATTTGGATGTAATTTTTTTTTTAATTATATATAATTTTTTTCTTTTTCATTTTAATATATTTAAATTATTATTATTCTCAATAATAAATCTAGTAAAAGACTCAAAATGTTATAATTCAAACTTTATATATCATCTTATGTAAAATTTATTTTATGATAATTCTTAAATCTAAACACAATCTCAGGACTCTAATTATTTATAACTAATGCAGCATTACAATTTATACTATAGAAAAGAACATATTTGTCTAGCCATCCCTTCCCTTGTCATTTCATAAAACTATAAAATTGTATTTAATAAAAAATTGAGCCAACATATCAAATGTGGAGATTTAATTTAAATAAACTTATTTTTTTAATTAAATATTTTTGAATTTAATTTTTAATAATCATTCTTCTTGTAAAATAAAGTCCAGTTTAATTAAATATTTTTTAATTTAATTTTGGCGGTTGCGACTCCTCCGTAAGAATTTGGCAAACCCGGAAGTCAACTTGCTCATCCAATCTATCAACACGAACTGAATTAGCGTAGCATCATACCCAGTCAAATATTTTAGTCGTATACATTAGTTAGGCATTTTCTTAAACTATTTTATACTAAAACAAACAAAGTCATGCATTCATACGAAGTAATAGGTTTTAAATTGTGAAATGGAATTCACATTTTTAACGTCCTCACGTTGACAATGGATTTCAATCAAACACGCTTTGATCGTTGCCTCATTTCTTCTTCTTACGTCATTTTTGTGGATATTTTAATGTTAAAAATATTATTTCTTCACTATTAAAAAGTCAATTCTTGGAGGTAAACTCCGATGTTTATTATTTTAACATTTTTTAATATGTGATTAGTTAAGAGTAAGAATTCCATCAATTTAAATTTTTCTAAATTTAAAAATTTAATTATATTGTGATGTTGAATTATTTTTACAAATATATTGCCTTCATATTGTAGATTAAGATTATGAGATGCGTTATTTCATGCATTAGTTTAAAAAACTCTAAAATAAGCATATAGACACTAAAACACCAACCTTACTTTTCAAGGGGTGTTGCTATGAAATTCTAAGAGATATCTAAGAAATGAATACCATCAAACCTTCCAACTAATGTTCCTCTTTTCAAGAGAGGCCAAAAAGCATGCTTTTCTATGGATCATGTACTCCAAGTTTTCGTCAATGAAGAGTAGTATGCTCCTCCATCATTTTCTCATGCATTAATAGCTTAGGTTCACAAAATTTGTCAAATTGCACTAATAGATGAAGCTTTTTTATTGTAAATTCTGCATACTGAGTTTGTATAACTGAAGCTTAAAATGGTGGTCTTGGCTCACTTATTTATAGCTTTTTGAAAATGTTCAAGATCAGTCATAATCATCTATCTTGAGATCAAGATGTTTGATCCCGAACTTATTCAATTTTAGAGGGACAAGCTATAAATATGCCCATTAATATTTAGCATAATGGCGTATTGACGAGGCATAGGAGGGCCTTACCCTGATATTTATTCCATTAATGGTTTATGGATGCCATTCCACTGATGATGCATATTTAAACAATAAATTTTTAATAAATAGATTTTCAACAACTTTCATGCAATTTTCACTTAAGCTCTTGATTTGGTTTAATTTGCCTAAATGGCTTTGATTATATTTTTACATTTCTTTTAAAATTTGTTGCGCACTTCATCAACTTAGTTAGAAATATTATTTTACTAAGTTATAATTTGACTAGAGTATAATAAAAAAAAGGTGTCAGTTGCGTACAAGGTAAAATCCCAGTTATGGTATTATGGATGCAAAATAATACATGCACATGACATGTGCTATTGAATTAGAAGAATTTATTGGTTTAGGTTGTCATTTTATATGGTCGTAATTTAACTTGAAGTGATTTAAGAAAGATAATAATCACATAAAATTCATTCCCCATTCAAGGATACATTAGCCTAAATCGTCACATGTATGTGAGAACTTCGAATGATTTAACACACTTTAGTGATTTTGGCCTAGATTGTGCATTATCATAAGATTTCACTTAGATTGACAATTGCAGCACAATAATGATATGAATTGGATGTCTAGATTTTGCCTTTGTTTGAGGAGGCATGGTAAGACATTTGATGGAAGCAATGTTTTTTAAAAAAATTAAAAGGTAACTATAATAATAATAATAATAAAATGTTCTCATTTTTAATTTTATATTTTGCATGAGTTACATCAAAATAGAGTTACAAAAATGCCCCACACATTGTTTGGGTGGCCCATGATGCCCCCTCAAGGGAAAGATAATTTTTTTTTATATAGTTGATGGGTATTAAAAGGTATTAATGATCATGTTAATTATAATAAAATATATTGAAAAACAAAGCAATTAAAATAAAGTAGGAGAAATGGATAAGAAGGTGTATAATAGCCCAAGAGAGATAAAATCAAGCAACTATAGGCATAGGGGTCATTTTTTAAAAAAAATTACTATATTTTAACCTCTCGGGGTAAGAAATAGTTCATTTCCATCCCTAGTTATATTAAATTTACAAATTTATGATTTTGTGTGAGATAACTAAGAAGAATAGCCAACTATCTACACCACCATCACCTTGGAGAGCACATGAGAGAATACCAGTGACCACAAGGGAGAGGAGCATTAGTAGATTCCTTTTGTTGTATTTAATTTTATTGTTTATGGCATTTATTTGACATAGGAAGTAGGAATTTGGGCGATCCCACCATTTTTTCAATTTGAAAATTGACGAGTTCCCTTGTAAAAATGGCATAATCACCATGAGTTCAACAATTTTACCAATTTTTTGGTGGAAACATGGGTCAAAATGATGAGGTTGCCAAGACATTTATGAGGGCATGTTTTTGGATGGAAATTTCCCTACCAAATGATAAATTCATAGAAGCTAGTAAGATCTCCCTATCATTTGGTAGGAATGACCTACAAAATGATGGGTTTTTTTTTTTAGTGAGATCATCCTGTAGAGTAGTGACAACAACCCATTAAATGGCAAGATCACAAAATCAATGATGATAACGTTAGAAGAATACATATTAGGGCCCATATGAGATTAATCTAGGCCTAAAATTAGAAGAACAAAGAGTGAGGCCCATATATGATTAATCTAGGCCTCAAAATTAGAAGAACTATGTGAATGATAGGAAAGATAATTAACCTGATGCCTTGTATTTGCTTTATAAGACTGAGTTGGAGTCATACCTTCATGAGAGTGATTCTATCATGTTTTGTAATGATAAGGGATCATGATGGATGAACTCATGTGCATCCTGGTGATAGTAAACATGTATCACCTGGCATGATTACCTATAATATGTGTGGATATAGGTTATGCATTTACATAATTTTGAGTTGGCAAGGACTCATTATAATTAGAAGGGGGTGGTGGCCCATAAATAGTAACCTATAAAAATTGAGGTGCAATATAATTACTTGAACATGATATACTGTTACTTGAGCAAGAGGGTATTGACCCTATAAAGGGGTGTGTAGTAATTCGAGAAGCATTGGATGGTTCACAAACTTTGACTGTGATAGTGGTAACTGATTTTTAGAAATACGTCCCACATTGCTATTATAATCATTTGACATGTTATTGTAACCTAGGTTATTGGTATGGGTATTATGATCCTGATTATGATCATGTTGATTATGAGTCTAGCCTTGTGTTTATTGACACTGGATCTAGCCTTGATTCTAATTATTCTTTGGTGGTTGTTGATTATGTTTAGGAGATGGTTCCTTGTCAATGTCCATACCCTAATTAGTGTTTTACACTATGTATTTTATTTCAATTTTACCGCTTTCAATCACATCCTTTATAAGATGCCTCAATTGAACACATCGATAAATAACATGGCCAATAACACAATAAAATTTATAAAACTCATCTTCCTGATACCAATCAGGTTTTGTTTGATCTTTGGAGAATGGCCCTAGTATAGGCCATACAATCAAATTCGATATCACCATATTTTAGAACACAACCTTAACAAACTCATCCACTTTTTTAAATACACTATTTATTAAATGCCCTTCATGAAAGATCCCTTTGCAAAGTGGTCGATGGATTAGGTGGGCCTAGTTGCATATTTGGAGCTGGTAAATCATGCATTGTTTGCACATGGCTTTATTACATAAATCCATCTCCCACAATGTTCTTAATCTTATTAAACCCTTTAGGTTTTTCTTCAGTAACAACTTGAACAGATGATTATGTCTCATTAGACATTTAAACCTATGAATAAATATTTACAAGGCCCTTAATAATGAGAACTTTCTGAATCTATACACCTTTATATATGATCTCCTTGAATGTGTTGGCATAAGTGAGTCATGAACTATGAACCACCTCAAGGTGTAGCCTTTATGTAAAAATATCAGCGAGTTATTTATCTAGAAAGTTGCATTAAAAGCATCTAACTAATTCTCTCCATCACTGTAGGTATGCTAAGAAGCTTTCTCCATCTTGTTACTTTGCTTTACAATGGTCAACCACTATTAACATATACTCAATTTTATAATATAAATGGTTGAAAAAATTCTCAAATAAATCATTCTTATCTTCCATCAATTCCTTAGGTAATTTGAAGATCCAATCTAAACCTTGTCTAGTCAAACTACATGAAAACAAAGGAAGTAAATAAACACTGATATAATGTAACTCTTTGCATAGTAAAAAAAATTCTTCGATATGTTCTTTAAGGGTCACCTTTTCCTTTGTATTTATCAAATTTTGGTGCCTCAAAATGAGGTGGGAAGGAGACATGGATAATAATTTGGTTAGACAGATATGGATGTATCTCTTCAAACTTATATTTCTTAAATTGGTTTCCGATCTCAATTATTGATACTATTTTTTTCATTGAACTTCATTCTTACATGATTGATGCATTTGTGTGTGGAATATATTTTTGTTGGGGTGGTATGTACCCTTTTTGTATAGTTTTGTTAGAGATATAAACCTTATGATCAATTTTTTTTTCTGGTTAACCCCTTGATTTGAGTAGGTCAACCATTAATTAATTCATGAACATTTCTTATAACCTACCATTGTCATCTATAAGTATACTATTTGTTTTGAGGAGTCTATGATCAGTTCACCAAAGGATGTGATGCTTGGGAGGAACCTACTGAAGTGTTTTTCATAATACCTAAAGTATGTATTGAGTTTTTCATCCCTTAGTTTTGTAAAGGGTTAAGATTCTCCTGGTGATTGAAGAATGTATGCTTCGTATCAACTAAAACATATTGTGAAGCATCTCTAGGTTTGTTTTGTTCATATGAGATTCCAGGGTCTCTCATAGATGTAGGCTCAACAAGGGTATGATGCACTTGATCTATCACATTTTCTTGCTCTTTAAAAGTATTATTATTGATCAAAGTTGTAACCAAAGTATTTATTAGGTCTACAATAAGCTATTCTACATATTTTAGAATGATTATTTTGATCTTAGTAATAAGATCCTCATCATTGAGAGTAGAATCTATATGTGTTTCTTCTCCATTCCTTGAAGAATCAATATTGGATTTCATGATATAGGCAAGACATTGCTCTTGCTTTTTCTCTTCTACCCTAACAAGTGTGTGCAATTATTCTATTAGGAGACTCATTGGAAACCTAGTGCTTGATTTTATCAACCTTAAAAGTGATTTGACTTTGTCTTCTAAAGGTTGATACTCATAATAATCTTATTCACAACCTATGGTTTTTGTAATGTCTTTGAACATGATATATTTCTCCTATCTTTCACATTAACATTGTTCCTTATAACTAGGGATGTAAGAGACCACACAATGATTATACCTTTGTGTCATGCCTGAAGATGGATTTTCTACATTTCTTAAGATGAGAAATGTGTTTTACAAATGTTTAAAAAGGGTGTTTGGATTTATTCAAACAAAAGACAAGGTAACAGTAAGTGGCATAGTACCGCACAATTAGAAGAAAGTGGTTACAATTTTACTCAACTTTGGTGAGTTGAAATCATAAAATTAGAAGAGGGTAAGAAAAAGTTTGAATCTAAAGTACGGATGAGCACAATAAATATAGGTCAATATTATGTCAATATTGTAAAAATATAGATAAAATTATGGTGAGTTACAACTTGAGAAACTAGAAGAGGGTCTTTTTGATTAAGAAGATAAAGATGTGGACTAAAAAATCTCAAAATTTGAATTAACACAAGAACTCTTGACTATAAATCCAAAACTAAATAGGCAACACAATGGTGCCACATGGAAAGAAGATGAAAAATAATTCAAAAAATTAGAGCATGAGCCAATGTGAGATAATCTAAGTTCAAAATGATCCATAAACACAACGGATAAACTCAAAGTGAAATTTTTAAAAATACAGATTCTAAATTTATCAACTTATAAGATGTTGGAATGATTAAATATGATTAAAATATGAACCAAATCAAGTTTCAAAACTGAAATAAAGGTGAATTGATAGATCACATCAAATATCCATTGAAACCGTCAAATTTTTTAAATACTCAATTTTATACAATTTCTCGTAAATGATCAATTCATTAAATTTTTCATTATGATTAAAAATCTAAATTTATAATATAAATAATAAGTGAAACTAAAATGCAAAAATGAATCCAAAGATCAAAACATAGAAATTGTTTATGGGGTTCAGAATTCTTACGTCCCCGGGTTCTTATCGAATTGATCCATTAATGTTGCTCAAATTTAAAAGTTAAAATATATATAAATCAACAATAGATCATTTCTCTCTACAAAAATAGTGTTTCATACCTTTGAAAGACCTTGGTTGACTCAACACGTCCTTCACCTTCCTGAATCACATGCAGAGCCTTCTCCAAATCAAAATTGGCAACTTCTATAGCTAAAAATGGCATCACCAATTCTCCAAAATTGGAAAATAAATATATTTTACAGAGTGTATCATAATTATAAACAACTTTTTAGTTTACTCTGAGCTCTCGTTCGGCCTCTAAGGGCTCCAAAATGACCAAATATCGTAAGTGGGTCTATATTTTTCAATACACATTCGACTTCTTTTTCTCTTTCAAGTAGAATTTCGTTTATTTTATATCACTTCAGCCTCCATAGCTCAAGTGGTCAAAGGATATTCTTTTTTCACCAAAGGTTCAGGGTTAAAAATCATCGGCCTCCTTTTTAGTCGCTTGGAAACCATCGGCCTTCCTCCTTGGGTGCATTTGAATTCTTCTTTATCCCACATGTGTTGGGTATAATGGTTTGACAAGATAAAAATAGGTAAGTTGATCCCTTTTTAAATGCTGAGACATAGGTGCCAACTATTGGGCTTTGTCATTGCTTTGACTTTGTGGTGATGTGGTAGCTAAGGCATGACATTACGTGGCAAGGTATGATGTGGCAAGTCTTATTACAAAATGTAAAATCATTATAATTTGAATACAATGAATTACTTGTCAAAGACAAAAAACAATCAAATCCAAAATTTTTGGATTCCAATTGACTACCACATGTCACCCCCTAATTGGTCCACTTGGCATGCCCTCATTGCACCACGTGATCTTACGACACCAAACTTGTCCTTGTCGAACCAAAACTTTAGCGGCCTATAACTTTTGCATATGGTGTCCGTTTTGCAAACCGTGAAAAGCATAGAAAAGCTCTTGACGAGATCTACATTGTGAAATTAGTTTCATCATGATTTTAAAACTTTTTTTAGAATGAACTTTGGAGCACACCTCCCTATAAAAGAGGCTTTTGGTCTCCAAAAGTCAACTATCACCTAAACTCTTATAACTAGTCTCCTGCATCCATGAAAATAAAAGCTAATCATAACAAGATATATAAACAATTACATTAAAATGATTCACAATCAAACTATAAAAATGCCTAATCTAAAGGCATGAGTAAGTGAATCTGCAACTGCAAAAGTGATTACAACATATCAAACTGCCTGCCTAAATGTCACATCTTGTAAAGTGATGAATTGCTAAAAAATAAAACAACTCCCATTGTAACTACAAGACAAGTTTATAATGCTGAAAACATACAATTAATGTTGTAGGCATGTTGAAATACAATTCCCTAGTATGGGACTTATATGCTAAGCAAATGCAAACAACCAAAAGTGTATGCTGCCTAACATCTAAACATGCCTAAAGGGTCTTAAAAATGCATCTAAACATCACTGTGCCAAAATAGATACATTAAAAATAGTAGTCTAACTATCAAATGATGTAAGGAAACAACTCACAACATCACTCTACTATATCCCCAACTATTTCAAATGAGTTAATGTCTTATCCATTATTAGACTACCCATATAGTATATTCTAGATGTCAAAAACTTAGAGTTATCAAAAAGTGATAATTGAAAAACTTCATATGGTAAACCTGTCTTGAAGTGTTCCCACCAACTCTAATCTACATAAATCTTGTTCATTCCCTTAGATGAAATCTTACCATGCTTTGCAAAAAATGATGTAGTGATAATCCACTTAACCAATTCTTTCTTCTTAGTGAAATTGATTGTCTCTATGGATTCATTATTAATTACATACTTTACCAATTTGGGCTTTGTCATATGTAATTGAAAGCATTTTTGACTTAACCTCTTAAATGGATTTTCACTTGTAGGTTTTACCTTATTCTGGGTTGTATTGTCAACTACATTATGGATTGAATTAGCTTCATTAACCTTAGTGAGAGGTTTGTAAATCATCTTAGTTTTAACATTATTTGAATGTGAAGATGAATGAAGCTTAAAAAATCTATCAATCCTATGTCCACTCACTTTACTATTGAGTTGTGGAGCTAAAAGCTTCACCAGATGAGCAAATGCAGAGGTTGTTGGGTTACACAGTAACTGACATCGATCAGAACCTACCGACATCAGTCAGGGGTCGACCGGCATCTGCTGACATCAGTTATACATCAGTTGACATCGATCATCTCTAGATAGATAGAGATCTACATCGGTCATCTGTACATTTTCAAATTTCTATTTTTGTGGAACAGTTAGTTTGCATGTAAAGACTAAAATTAGTCTTGAGTCCACTTTTCTATTTTTGGCAGGATAGATTTGAACCTTTGATTAAGAGGTGCATCTAACGGTGGAAAATGCATGGCTCATTAACCCTAGTACTATATAATAGGGTTATATCCTCATAACATGTAGACAACAAGATACAACAACAATTGGGTTGATTGTGATTGTAATTGATTGAGAGAGAGAGAGAGAGAGAGAGAGAGAGAGAGAGAGAGAGAGAGAGAGAGAGAGAGAGAGAGAGAGAGAGAAAACTCTTGAGGGAGAATTACTGTACATCTTAGAGGTGTGAGAAGAAGAGAGTTTTCTTCATTGTATTTCCTTCTGGAAGAGTTTAATACAGATTGGTTGTTTCTTGTATCTCCTATTCTTTATTGTTTCTTATTTCTAGTTACTTATTACTTCTAGTTTAATTCCATGTTTAGTTGCTTATACAAAAGTAATCAAGTGTATTCCAAGATCCTAACAAGTGGTATCAGAGCTACTTGTGTATACACTAACAATTAACAATTGGTATCAGAGCCTGGTTGAAGAAAAGCTCAGAGCAGGTTAGTGTTCGTTGATTACAGGTTCACTCATAGGGGTTTTTGTTTGAGTGGGAGTAAAGAAATGGAAGAAGAAAGTAAACTAAGAATGGAGAAATTTAATGGCAAGAATTATCAATTATGGAGGATGCAGATAGAATATTATCTGTACCAAAAAGATCTGTACTTACCATTGGGTGGGGTTTCATGTAAGCCCACATATATGCAAGATGAAGAATGGAATGTTCTTGATAGAAAGGCTCTTGGATCCATAAGGTTGAGCCTGGCATCGTCTGTGATTTCCAACTTATCACAGGCAAATACAATGGTAGAGTTAATGGATACTTTGGCAAATTTATATGAAAAACCCTCAGCTTCAAATAAGGTATATCTTATGAAGCAATTATTTAATTTGCAAATGCAGGAAGGTGGATTTGTATATAGTCATCTTAGTGATTTCCATGGATTAGTAAATCAGTTAAATTCAGTCAAAATAATTTTTGATGATGAAATTAAGGCTCTCTTAATCTTATGCTCTTTATCTGAAAGTTGGCATAGTTTGGTAATGGCAGTTAGTAATATTGCATCTGCTTCAAATATATTGAAAGTTGATGATGTTGTTATTATAATCTTGAATGAAGAAATTCATAGGAAAAGCACAGGAGAAACATCATGTAATGCTTTAAGTATTGAAAGCAGGGAAAGGCAAAAAGAGAAGGGCAAGCAAGGAAAATCAAGGTCAAAGATGAGAAGGAGATCCAAATCCATAAATGGAGGAATAACCTGCTGAAATTGTGGAAAGAAAGGGCATGTAAAGAAAGATTGTTGGTTGAAGGATAAAGAAGAAATCAACATGAAGGTAATAAAGAAGCAAAAGTTGTAGGTATTGTTGCACAAGATGCTCTTATATTTTTTTTGGATAATAAAATAGAATCTTGGGTTTTAGATTATGGTGCATCTTTCCATGCAACCCCAAATAGAGAATTTTTCAATGATTATGTCCATGGAGACTTTGGAAAAGTTTATTTAGGGGATGATGAGCCTTGTCAAATTGTTGGCAAAGGAGAAGTGTAGTTGAAATTGCAGATTAGCAACACATGAGTGTTGAAGGATGTCATGCATATACCCATCTTGAAGAGGAATATGATTTTTGTAGGAAAGTTGGGTGATGAGGGTTGCACAGTAACTCTCACAACTGAATCTTAGAAAGTTTCCAAGGGTGCACTTGTATTAGCAAGAGGTAAGAAAGTAGGTACACTTTATCTATCTACTTTTATTACTGATTCTCCTTCTATTTTATCTACTTCAGATGTAGATGCAAAGATGTGGCACTATAGGCTTGGTCACAAAAGTGAGGAGAGAATGGATGTTCTTAAGTAAAAAGGTAAGCTTTCAAATTTGATAGATCTAGATTTCTATGAGCATTGTATTTTTGGAAAATACAAGAAAGTGGGGTTTCTCACAATTGGGTCAACAAAGAAGGAGCACAAGTTGGAGCTTGTTCACATAAACGTGTGGGGACCAACTCAGGGAGCTTCTATTAGAGGATCATAGTATTATGTTTCTTTCATTGATGATGCTACAAGAAAGGTATGGGTTTATTGCATAAAGAGGAAATCTAATATTTTTGACACATTTAAGAAATGGAAAGCCTTGGTTTTCAAGAAGAAGGTGATGTATAGTAATCAGATGAAGAGGTTGAATAATTCTAAGCAGGGAAATCTTGATTTGGATGAGGTTATGATCCAAAATGAGCTCATGGGGAAAAATCATCACTCACAGGAAAACACAGACACTGACGTCGATCAGGCAGAGACCAAAATCGATCAGGAAGGAATCAATGTTGGTCAGGTGAAGACCAATGTTGATGATGTTGGGTAGATGGAAACTGACGTCATTCAGATGGCAACCGATGTTGGTCAGGTCGGTCAGGTAGAATTGACATCGGTCAGGTGCAGACTAAGAGATAACCAGAATCAGTTACTGTCAGAGAATTTGGGCAGATAGCAAGCTGTCAATGAGTCTCAAACACCTATGAGGAGGTCCGAAAGGGTAAGTAAACCTCCAATTTTTTATTCCCCTTCTTTGTACTACTTGTTGCTCACTGATGGTGGAAAACTAGGAAGTTGTGAAGAGGCAATGCAGGTAGAATCCAAGAAATAGTGGGAGCATGGCATGAATGAAGCAATTGATTCCTTAAATGAGAACCAAACATGGGATTTGGTTGAGTTGCCATCTAAAAAGAAAACATTAAAAAACAAATGGATATACAGGTTAAAGAAAGGAGAGAATAGACAAGTGAGACATAAGGCCAGGTTATATGGTCTTGAGTAAGCTCTAAGACAGTGGTATTTGAGGTTTGACAGGTTTATGATAGAGCATGGCTTTAGTCAATGTCAATCTGACCATTTTGTTTAATTTACCAGATTGGATAATAGTAGCTACATTATCTTATTACTGTATGTATATGATATGCTTGTTGCAGGTTCACACATGTAGGGAATTACTGAGCTAAAGGTAAAATTAGCTCAAACATTTGCCATGAAGGATTTAGGAGTGAAAATCCTTGGCATTAGTATTTCCAGAGATAGGGAAAATCATAGGTTGATTTTGTCTCAAGAGGATTATGTGAATAAGTTGTTGGAGAGGTTCAATTTACAGGATGCAAAATCGGTAAGCACACCTATGACTGAACAGTTCAAGTTAAGTGAAGAACAGTGTCCTAAATCACATGATGAGGTTGAGTACATGGTATGTACTAGACCTGATATTGCTCAAGTAGTGGGAGTTGTCAGAAAGTTTATAGCCAATCCAGGAAAGGAGCACTGGAAAGCAGTTCAGTGGATTCTTAGATATCTGAGAGGGAACAGTAGTAGGCATTTATGCTATGGAGGGTCAAACACTTCTCTACGTGGGTATGTAGATTCAGATATGGCAGGTGACTTGGATGGTAGGAGAAGCACCACAAGATATGTGTTCACTGTTGGTGGAATGGCGGTTAGCTAGATTTCAAAGTTATAGAAGGTTGTTGCCTCGTTTACTACAGAGGCAAAATACATTGCAGTCATAGAGGCTAGTAAGGAAATGATTTGGATGACTCGGTTCATGGAAGAGTTGGGAAAGGAGCAAGAGAGTTTTAGATTGTACAATGATAGTCAAAGTGTAATTCATTTGGCAAATAATTCAGCCTTTCATTCAAGAACCAAACATATACAGCTTAGGTACCACTTCATTAGATAGGTATTGGAAGATGGACAGTTGAAGCTAGAAAAGATCCATACAGATAAGAACCCTACAAATATGTTAACAAAGTCGGTAACAAAGGAGAAGTTGAATCTTCATTCAACCTTTGTTGGTCTTCAAAATTGAACTTGAAGATGGAGAAACAAGCCAGAAACAAGCTAGAGGATGTTGTTGTATAGGTACAAGTGCAGTTGTTTATCTCCAAGTGGGAGACTGTTGAGTTGTGGAGCTAAAAGTTTCACCAAATGAGCAAATGCAGAAGTTGTTGGGTTACACAGTAACCGACGTCAGTCAGAACCTGTCGACATTAGTCAGGGGTTTACTGGCATCTATTGACATCGGTTATGCATTGGCTGACATCGGTCATCTCTAGACAGACAGAGACCATCATCATTCATCTGTACATTTCCAAAATTTTATTTTTGGAGAATAGTTAGTTTGCATGTAAAGAATAAAATTAGTCTTGAGTCTACTTTTCTATTTTTGGCAGGACAGATTTGAACCTTTGATTAAGAGGTGCATCTAACGGTGGAGAATGCATGGCTCACGAACCCTAGTACTATATAATAGGGTTAGATCCTCATAACATGTAGATAATAAGATACAACAATAATTGGGTTGATTGTGATTGTAATTAATAGAGAGACAGAGAACTCTTGAGAGAGAATTACTATACATCTTAGAGGTGTGACAAGAAGAGAGATTTCTTCATTGTATTTCCTTCTAGAAGAGTTTAATATAGATTGGTTGTTTCTTGTATCTCTTATTCTTTGTTGTTTCTGATTTCTAGTTACTTATTACTTCTGGTTTAATTTCGTGTTTAGTTGCTTATACAAAAGTAATCAAGTGTATTCCAAGATCCTAACATTTACAATGAGTGCAAACATCCTTCGTAGGTGAGGGTCCCCTTTTGCCAATTCCCAAATTAACATTATAATGGTCTTTCAAACATGCAATCTGCTTAAACAAACATTTTTGTTTCCAACAAGTCTTAGCACTATGGTTATTCATCCCACAAAAAAGTTCATGGAAATGATTGCATTATCTTTTCTACATTATATCCAAACTTATTAAAAGTATCAATTGGATCAAAAGATTTAGTGTAAGAATCAGGAGGTGGAATCTCAATACCTCTTTTACCTTTACACTTTTAAAATAGTGGCCTAGAACCTTCGCTATTGGAAGCTCGTCTTCCTTTAGCCATGGAAGAAACTTCTCCATCATCCACGTTCGCACTAGTATAACCCAAACCTACACAAAGAGGTCTATGCTCAACCTAAATTGGGTTAGATATACCTTGGATATCTCTACCAAGTCCTCCTCCATTATAACCCATTTTAAAAAAAAAAATAGATCATATGCCCTTAGTGTATCTTTAAAAATCACCAAAAACAATATTACTAAAATCTGAATTTGAAATGGTAAAAGAAGATGAAGATTCCTATGGTGAAAAACATACACTACACTCAGTCATAGTCTCTGCATCTAAAGTTGAAGGCTTTACCTTTTGACACTCACCACATTGAAATCTAATCAAGAAATCATATTTGGATTTGAGCTCTGATTTTAACTTTGCCACTTGTAAATCAAGTGAAAATTTTTGGCATCTCAAGATTGCATTTTCATCTTTGATGATCTCATTCTATGACAACTTGCCCATGGTTTCCTGCAAACACCTAATTCCACACTGCACACTGTAATATAATCAATTTACAAACCAATAATCCAACTATTCTAGAAGCAATTGTCAATACACAACTAAAATTAATCCCTACATTCTAACTACTTTGATACCAACTTTTGATCCGTAAACACCAGTAGGAATTTCACTACTTTTTAAATCATTCAAATAGATCTTTTAAATTCTCAATTCCAAAAATTAAAATGAATTGGAAGCGGAAAATTTCTCAACTTTTAAGAAGTTGGAATGATAAAATCTAATGAAAATCTGATCTAAATAAAGTTTCAAAATTGAAATAAAGGTGAATTGATAGATCACATTAATTATCCGTTGAAACTATCAAATTTTTTAAATTCTTGATTTTATCCAATTTCTCGTAGATGATCATTTCATCAAATTTTGCATTCTGATTAAAAATCATAATTTATAATCTAAATAATAATTGAAACTAAAATGCAAAAATTATTCCAAAGATCAAAACATAAAAATTGTTTATGGGGTTCAAAATTCCTACATCCCCAAGTTCGTATCAAACCGATCCATTAGTGTTTCTAAAATTTGCAAGATAAAGTAATACTTAAAAATAATAAAAGATCATCTCTCTGCAATAATAGTGATCAGACCTTTGAAAGCCCTTGGCTGACTCAACACGTCCTTCACCTTCCTGAATCACACGTAGAGGCTTCTCCAAATAAAAATTGGAAACTTATATAGCTCAAAATTGCATCACCAGTTCTCCAAAATTGGCAAATGAATATAATACACATAGCATATTGGAATTCTAAACAACTTTGTAGTTTACTCTGAGCTTTGGTTCAGCCTCTGAGGGTTCCAAAATGACCAAATACTACAAGTAGGTCTATAATCTCCCATACACAATCAGCTAGAAGCTTGCCTTTAAATACAAATTCATGCCTTAAATATCACTTTGACCTCTATAGCACAAGCGGTCAAATCCTATCCCTTTTGGATGGCAGGTCATGAGTTCAAAACCATCAGCCTCCTTTTTTGGCGCTTAGGCATCTCTTGTATCCCACATTTATTGGGAACAACAAATTTCATATTTTAAATAGGTATACAGCCTCCTTTAATATGTCAATGCCCCCTTTTGTGGGAGACTTGGGTGCAAAACTTAAGGCCATCATTGAGATTTCCTTGGGTGGTGTGGTAGAGTTGGTTTGAAAAGTAAAACCATTATCCCACATGCATCAATTTGGGATACAATTAGGATTTAAAAACCTTCAACCACCCACTTTTCATGTGGCTCAATAAAGAGCTTGAACTACTCTCCTTTGGGCTTGCCACCTTGCTCAGGCTTTAGCCTACAGACTCCTTTGAACTCACCACATGGCTCGGTCAATGAAATTATCTCACGCTTAGTCACTTAACTCCACGTGGCATATTGATGATGTGGCATGTCACCAAACCATTTTTTTTCAAACCTTTCAATCTACCAAGTGTCAACCTTTGATAGGTCTGAATGCTGAAACAACCTCAAAACATAGATAAAATTTTCCCTGTCGAACCAAAACTTCAGTGGCCTATAAATTTTACATATGGTGTTCATTTTTCAAACCGTAAAAAGCATCGAAAGCTCTCGACAGTATCTATAATGTGAAATTGGTTTAATCATGATTTGAAAAATTTTTCCAGAATGAACTCTGGATCACAAAATGAGAGTAAAATGATGATGAGTCTAGATAATGACCTTTAATAGAAATGATAAATCATAATAAAGTTACTGAAACCAAATTGAAAGGTAAATAGATAGCACCTTGGGTCAAAAATTAGAAAGATAAGATTTCAAATTTATATAAAAATGAATGAATTTGATATTTACAATGTGGATGAATAGTCTAGACTCAAATGAACAACATAACAAGCATTGTTCAAAAAATATAAACATAATATTTTGAAAGAATTTTTGAACAAGGGAAGAAGTTATTTCAATTTGGTCAGTGTAACACATCTTTATTCAAATAGAATCATGTATAGTAGAGTTTTTGGTTTCTCAAAATGTTTTTTATTTCACACAAAATAGTTTTAGACTCAAAAAGACCATAAAAAAAAGATAAAATTGTAAAATCACCTAAGTGTAACATCCTAAATCCTAAAACTAACAAGGTTGCATGGTACTATAGAATTTTGTCTATATAAGTGCTCTTAATAAGATCTTAAATAATTAATCTAAAAATTAAAAGTACATGAAAAACATAGTTTTTATGCCCCCTCTTGTCTCAATAGTTTATATGGTGAAATGGAGCTTCAACCTACTCACCCTACATCAACAATATGTCCGTAGTAGGTGGGGTTTATCTAAAAATAATTTTTTGCATGTCTAGATGGTCTCACATGTGGAAAACACTAGATATGCTCATGTCATTTGGATTCATGTCAACTAGATTATTAAAAAAGGGTCTTGTACTTTTCACAACCACTACATCTATCAACCACTTAGTGTAGTGTGATGTCTGAGTTGTACCTACAGTCTGAGACTGATTACCACTAATGGAGCTTGTTTGAATTGCTTAAAACAAGCATCCTAATAAGTTACCCTCAATTTATATACCACACCATGGATTGGGATTAAAATGATGCTAGGAGATGAGTTCATTTGTTAACACTTCCATAGAGAACCTATGATGAGGTGATGAACTCATATTCACAAGATAAAGTGCATAAAAAATAAACACAAGTAAAAAGATTTTATGGTCATTTTAGGGTCAACCAAATCATACAAATTTGGGTATTATGGCCTTAATGAATTTCTTATCATACCTTTGGACAAGGAAACAAATACAAAAAATGAGCATTTTTGGTCACACAAGTTCCCTAGAGGGGATAGGGGGAGAGCATATGCATAAGACTCATCTTGATTAAAACAAACACTTCAATAACTAAGCATAAAAAATGGAATTCTTATGAATATTTACTAATATTTGCATTTATTTTAGAGAACCAAAATGAAACATGTGATAAATTTTTCCTTTGATTGGTTATGAAATGGAAACTAAGTGGCTCTAAATCCTACAAATAAGGTGTTAAAAGTCTAAAGCCAAGGTGTGATATTGTTATAAAAACTTGTAGCTCATTTTTTTAGATGCTTATTTTTTTTTGCAGGTCAATCTAGCCATTCCATAGAGAAATATTGCCATTCCATAGTACATTCCCATTATTAGTTTGGTCTCGCTAAAATTCAAATCTAGATAAAACACTATTTCATGATCTCAACGATTAATAGAGTGATATCACCGATTAGCAAGGTATTTCTACCAAAGTATAGGGAATTTTGATTGAAATGATAAAAATGATAAAAACAAAAGAAACAAAAGTCACCTATCATTTTTGGGTCCAGGATGATCTCATCATTCCACAGTATGATCCCATTTATACCTAGCATAATCCCATCAATTAACAAAGTGATCCTACCAATTCTATTAGACACACAAGTGAGCATAGAGTAGATAAAAAGATTTCATCATTGATGGATATGATTCTACCATTAGATAGTTTGTTTTTACTGATGTTTAGGTCGATTATGCCAACTTATAGAGCGATTCTACCATTTTACAGGTTGAACTTACTATTTTTCTCAAAATCCATTGAAACATAAAATGATAGAAAAAGAAGTGAAAAATAGCCTCTAGATAAGGTCTGAATGTAAAATTATAAGATATAAAGACTTGTGTGAGGTGTGAATCCCATTAGGCATGCCAAAATGTAGAGCAAGATTATGAGATGCATTAGTTCATGCATTAGTTAAAAATAATTCTAAAAATAAGCATATAGAGACTAAAACATCAAGATTGCTCATTCAAGGGGTGTTGCTAAAATATTATATGAGTTATTTATGAAAGGAATACCATTAAACCTTCCAAATAGTATCCTTCCTTCTAAAAAAGGCTAAAAAGTGTGTTTTTCTCTAGATTTGGTGCTCCAAGTATACGTCAATGAAAAGTAGCATGATCCTCTAGTAGTTTCTAGTCCCCCAATGGCTTCGGCTCATAATATTTGTTAAATTGTTCAAATAGGTGAAGCTTTTTTGTTACAATTTATGCATAGTGAGTTTGTATAACTGGATCTTAAAACTGGTGGTCTTAGCTCACTTATTTATAGCTTTCTAAAAAATATTCAAGATCAGTCATAATCATCCATTTTGAGATCAATATGTGTGGGCCTCAATTGATTCAATTTTGGAGGGATAAGCATAAATATGCCCATTAATATTTGTAAGAATGGGGCATTGATGAGGCATAAGAGGATATTTATTCCATTAATGACATATGGATACCACCCCATTGATGATGTCATGGGATGATTCATATTTGAACAATGAATTTCCAATAAATAGATTTTCAACAACTTTCACGAGATTTTCACATAGCATCTTGATTTGGTTTAATTTGCCTAAGTGGATTTGATTAATTTTCTACAATTTTCTAGAAATCTATTGCGCACTTAATCAACTTGGTAAAAAATATCATTTTACTGAGTCATAATTTGACTAGAGTATAATCAAAAGAAGGTGTTAGATGTGTATGGGCTAATATCCCAATTAGGGTATTATGGATGTAAAATAACATGTGTACATGATCTGTGTTGTGTAATTAAAAGAAATCAATGGTCTAAAGGTGTCATTTTATATGGTCACAATCTGACTTGAAGTTATTTTTAAAAATATAATAACCAAATAAAATGTATGAACCTATTTAGGGATATATTATCCTAAATCATCCCATGTATATGATGAGTTTGATCAATTTAGTGCACTTTAGTGATTTGGCCCAAATTGCGCATTATTCTAAGATATTGCTTAGATTGACAATTACAACACAATAGTGGTAACAATCGGATGTCTACACTCATAATCTATCTTTCATTCAATTCTCCCTTGTGATATTTTCATCTTCTAGATTCTTTGAAAAGGAATAAATTGGGTTTATTCTATTGAAGTAGGTATTTTTTATTGAGAAGGAAAGTAAATGTACATAATGGTTACCACCAATAACTCATCTCACACTACATCCACCTCAATAATATAGAAAAATGATAGCATCACTCTAATTATAATAATTGTTCATGTTTCTCCATCAAATATTATCAAAATGGACCCAACTAATTGCCACACCATCATTCAAAATCTCACCAGAAGGTAAACCAGGCGATCATCCAAAAAATCCAAGCACAAGAAGTTGAATCCTACAGTGAGCACCGAGATGAGTTCTAATTCTATTCATTTTAAAAAGAAGAGTATAATCAAATTTGAATGTCCAACTAATCATTCCTAGGCCCAAACTTATGTCATCCATTTGAGTTCAAAGTTGGTTGAGCAAAGTGAATTTATTTGGTACTAGGATGAATGTGTGCATCCTCTTGCAGACATCAAGGCACAATTTGTAGAAGAGGACAATGCAAACCCATATCTTAATATTTCAGAATATCTTTGTGGATATTTTGGTCTAGTTATCTTTACTACCTAGCTACATTTGTGTTCAATCCTACCTAAATTCTATATAATGAGTACTCCTACCGCTAATCAAACTAATCATCACCCTACTGTTTTGAAGCCACAATAAAGTGCTGGTGGATTTAGTGATTTTTAAGCGGAATTTCTCTTCTAATAGTCCTTTGATAAATACAGCCTTCCTCTAAATTGATAAGTTTTATTTCTGGGCCATCATTGTAGTGAGTACACTTCCATGTAGTGTTACACAAATATAAATTATTGTTAAGACTATGTCAAATGAAACCCTATAAAAAATCAGTCTATTTTCTAAAACTAATTTATAATTATTTATAAAATATATTTATTATACTTTTTTCTATTGGGAAGCAACAAATGAAAACATTATGTTTTGATACTTTCATTACACCAAAGATTAATTAAGCTTCCTCAATATTTATCTAACATCTTAACAATGTATCATATTGAAAATAACACCAATAGTTATACAAATTTCTTCCTATGAAAACTAATGTAATGTAATGCATCACTAATATGAAATTTAATGTTACAATGAATACCTTCTATAATTTTCTACAATCCTTGTTGAGGATTAATATATTCAAGTTAATAATGAATACTAAATGATTTTCAGATAATTTATAAATGCCAAAATGTACTAAGATGTCTATGTATTTTTATGTGACTTGAATTCAAATAATGACCATATTATCTTACAAACTGATGTCAAATAGTTGAAAAAACCCATGATAGAACATTTTTTGGTGTCTACATAGTTTCATACTTCAAGATGGACTATTCAGGATAGTTATTATTAAGAATTTTCATTTTAATAGATTTCTTTTTCAAATTAATTTTTTAATATTATTTTTATTTAATAATAATACAAGGGTATGCTCTATTGTCATATAGAGTGGATACAAAAAAAATATTTTTATTAAAAAAACAAATCATATAATCCTACAATAAAGTTTTGTTTTGTACACTTACAAATTTGTATTTAGTAGGAAAGATTTTGCTTTATTACAATACATTTATTTGTAATAGTTGGTGTATTATGCCATAAATCAATTTTTCAATGTGGATATATGATACCAATCAAAGCATGTTATATCTTGCATGTACAATTAAACGAACTCAAACTATCATGAGTATAGTTTGGAGACAAAAGATCTATTTGATAATATTTATAATAGACACACGCAACAAAGCAATGAATATATAAGAAGAAGCAATTAATTCCTCAAACCTACTACAAAGAATGCTTTAACTAACTTTAGAAAAGTAAAATGCTGAAATGATGACCTAGTTGATGATAATTCTCTAGTAGATTTATATTTTAGCATGGCAGTTGTTGTAAAAAGGATGCCCTTCTAATAGTTCATAATAGTCTCTCTCTCCCACTCTCTTTCTTTTTGATTATAGAGGGGTAACAAATTAAGTTTCCATCATTATCTCGTTTTAATTACTAATTCAACTCTGATAAACTACTATTGTAATTCCACTTTTCTAAATTAAATTTAAGTCGAACTAAATAAAAAAAAACCTTCTCATAACATGACTTTCAAAACTTCCAACATAAAACTGATAAATATTCAAGCGATACCAATCAATCTACTCTCCCCAGCCAAAACTATAACATATATAATTGTATATTGTAATGGAAGAAACCCTTCTATTTTGTAAAACTCTGCCGTTCCATAATGCATCCGTACATTTATTTCTTGAAGAAATAAATCGTTAAAATTATAATGTTTCAACATTTGGTAAACAATAAGGATCTCTTCCCAAGAACAATCTTAATTTCAAATTTCATTGTCCGTACTTCACACGTGACATGCATGTACACGTGTATATACACAGGTCAAGTCAATTATGTAACTTACTTGTAAATTATTTCTGAAAGGTTAACCATAAAATATGATATCATATTTGAATAGTTATTAATCGTATAATGAAACATCGTTGCACGAATTTGACGTTAAATAGTGATGAGTATTTGGATGAGGAAACTCAGAAGTCAACTTTCCCTCATCAACACGGACTGAATCATCGTGGCATCATATCGACTGAAAATTTTTAATCCGATACATTAAATAAGCGTTTTCATAAACTATGTTACAAAGAAAGTAATTCATGTGCGGATGCATTCATACTAATCTCGATATATCCTTTCATAAGACCTAGTCCGTAATGAGAATTAATCCTTGATGGGAAGATACGGGTGTGGAATTTGATGTTCATCATTGCTTGTGGGAGGGAAAATTGGTGAAGGTTTAATAAGTTATCTAGCTTTTAATTTATTTATAATATTTTTTTACATAATAAAATTTTAAAATAATAATTTTTTCTATTTTAAGTTAATAAATTTTTAATTAGTATATAATTTATATTTAAACGATATTGAGAGATATTATTTTTGAGTTGTCTATTCTATTGATACCACAAATTGAATATAATATATGCAACTCAAAAATGATACATCTCGACATCTTTACCTAGATTTATCTAAGATATGTATGTTAATTATAATGCTATCTTAGTATCTAAAACATATCTTCAATAAATAACATATTATATTATATAATGAAAAGCAAATTAAAAATTATATTTTATACCAAGCATTTAGTACAAAAAATTGTACACTAAAAAAGTTCAAACATAATGTTTACCAAGTTATTACAAGGATGTTTTATTTTGGCAAATTACTTGAAATGACTGCGCAAGTATCATATTCTTGTTTTGGATCCCCAACCTATATAAAAGATTCTCTTTATGGTTCATATCTCTAGTTTCAATAATAATAATAATAATAATAATAATAATAATAATAATAATAATAATAATAATAATAATAATAATAATAATTCTTGTTGAGATAACTAGGGTATGCCAAATTTTTGTTGAGATAACTACGGTACACCCTTAAAACAAATGAGAATGAAAAAATCCCAAGG
The DNA here is from genome assembly GCA_037957365.1 of Torreya grandis. Taxonomy (NCBI): domain Eukaryota; kingdom Viridiplantae; phylum Streptophyta; class Pinopsida; order Cupressales; family Taxaceae; genus Torreya; species Torreya grandis. The sequence goes on along the minus strand of JARHVA010000616.1, from coordinate 4,871,408 downwards.
AATCAACCAAGCGGACAAAACCAAAATATGATTTAGACCCACCAAGACAGTTAGCAATGTTTTACCCGATTAGTAAAGATCAAACATCAAAATCCACCACTCCACCATAATAGACATTGAAAAATTTGGAACAATAAATTTTATTTATATAGGCTATCGACTATTACATCGAGAGTTTACAAAAACGCCCAAAAGTAGTTAAAATTTCATAAACCAAGGCACCAACTCCATGCCCATACAATCAAACTAGGAGCAAATTCCACCATTCATTACTAGAGCTAGTCTAACACTATTACATCTACTTCCATAGGAAAATCACCCTTTGTTATGAGCATACCCTGCACAACCTGCTCACAACCTTGCCCACCATCTAAAACCTCAACACTCTTATGCAAAAAAAAGTGGCTAAACTTATGGAGACCATAACTTTTGATCTATAGCTCCGTTTGAGCCCATCTTTACACCAAAACAACTGTCTCAAAAATATTAATGCTTCCATAACCTGCCCGTATGGCTATGGGATGTTTTTTATATTTTTGGAGGTCAAACATGACCATATGAGGCTATAAAATTGTAATTTTATTTTATTTTTAGTATTTTTTTTAATTTATAAATTGTCTATTTTTTTAAATAGACTTAAAATTATGTTGAAATCCATCTGATAGGTTAATTTTAGAGTTTAGATTATTTTTAGATATTTTTCAAGTCACATGTGCTTGCATGTGAAACTTACCAAAAATAGTCACTGCTAAAAATATCATGACTTGAAAAAATTATGTAGGAGGAGTAGAAAATATAGTTTCCAAAAATAGTTTCCATAAATGGAAGAGAGGATGGTTAGAGTTTCAAAAGGAAGGAATCAAGTAATCAAGGTTGACATTTCAGATTATGTAAGAAATTTAAAACCATAGGACTTGATAGATTGGATGAATAGGATGGAAATTTTTTTTGAATGGAGGACTATGAGAGAAAGCAAAAAGGTAAAATTTTATTTCACAAAATTAAATGTCTATGCAATGATTTTATGGGATCACTAGAAAAAATAAAGATAGATAAATAGTAAAGAGAAGATCAACTCATGAAAAAATAAGGAGAAGAAACTGAGGGAGAAATTTTTTCCTATGGATTATGCACAATCCCTATACATAATATTTCAAAATTTGAGAGAAAAGAATCATAGTATATAAGAGTATACAAATGATTTTGACATGTTTTCCATATGCATGTAATAGGATGAGACAAAAAAGTAGATGGATTTAAGGTATCTTAATCATTAGAGGTTTTTTATTCAAGATGAATTAAGCATGCATATAAGACTTTGCATAGAGGAAGCTTATCATTTAGTTGTGAAGGTAGAAGTAAAACAAAATAGATAGAATTTTAGAAGAACATCTATTGGGCCAAGAAGAGGATGATCTCCTCCAATAAGGGGATGAAGTGGATTTAATATAAATAGAGGTGAATTTAATAACCCTAGAGGAGAATCACCATGTGGTCTAGAAAGACAAAAAGATAATAGATAAGGGTTTCAAACCATCAAATAGGAAGAGGATTTAAGAGAAGATGAAACTATGGTGGTGGTAGAGGATGGTTTCCAAATCAACATAGGTCTTATGTTTGTTACATATATGGAGAAGAAGGCCATAGAGCATTCGAGTGTCTACACTACCAAGATCAAGAGAGGGTGCACAAGATTCAACCAAGAGTGAACTTAGTTAAAGATGAAATAAAAGAGTAAAATATTGAAATTATAGTTCTAATATTGAAGAAAATATCATGATGATAAAAATAATTATTTATCCAAGGAAAGAACATGGGTTTAATAAATAAGGTGGTGATCCATAGCTGCAAACAAGTATGTTTCAAATGAAGTGTACTTCAAAAGATAAGATATGAAATGTAATTATAGATTGTGGTAGTTGTGAAAATATGGTTTCTAAATAAATGATTGGGAAACTAGGTTTATAGTGTGAAACACATCCTACTCCTCATCAGATTTCAATGTTTAAGAAAGGGAATGAAGTTATAGTATACAAAATGTGTTTAATCAAGTTTTATATGCGTAAATCATACAAGAATTAAATATTGTGTGACATTATAGCAATAGATGCATGCCATATGTTATTGAGAAGACTATGGTAATTTGATTGAAAAACATTTTATGATGGAGAAAAGAACAAGTATATCTTCTAGAAAGATGGTATGAAGGTAGTTTTTTTACCTCTTAAAGAAGAGTGACAGGATGAAATCATGTTGAATACAAAAAAAATTATCAAAGACATGAAGATGATAGGTTTTTACTATATGTTAGTAAAAAAAAGATGACATGGAAGTGGTGTAAATATCATCAAAAGTAGAATTAGCATTGAAAGATTATGCATATTTTATAATTGATGAGTTACTAGATGGTTTACAACCAAAGAGAGACATTTAGCATCATATTGATTTGATTTTAGGATCAACTCTACTAAATCAAATATCTTATAGGATGAGTCCAACAGAACGTACAAAATTTAATAAACATGTTAAAAAATTGGTGATAAATATTTTAATAAGGGAAAGCATGAGTCCTTTACAACGCTAGTGTTTATAACTACAAATAAATATGGAGGGTGAAGGATAGGTGTAGATAATAGAGAAACTAATAAAATTACAATCAAGTACAATTTTTCTATAGCTTGTTTAGATGATATGACGGATGGTCTTACATGAGTAATATATTTTACCAAGATTGATCTAAGGAGTGGATATTATTAGATTCAAATTTGTGAATGGGATGAATAGAAAAAATCATTCAAGACTAAATATGGTTTATATGAGTGGATGGTTATGCCATTAATGTTAATTAATGCACCTAACTTATTTATGAGGGTGATGAACATAGTGCTATGAGAATACAATGGTATGTTTGTGGTACTTTATTTTCATGATATTTTAATATTCAATAAGAGTAGAGAATAATACTTACAACAATTGAGAATGGTTTTTGAATTGTTAATAAAATAGAAGCTCTATCTGAATTTGAAGAAGTACAGGTTTATGCATAACAATTTGGTAGTTTTGGGATTTATAGTTTCAATATATGGTGTAAGAATGGATGAGGAAAAATTAAAGGTAAATGTTCAATGAATTATCCCAAAGATCATCATAGAGGTAATAACTTTCCATGATTTATCAAATTTTTATAGAAAGTTTTTAAATAATTTTAGTAGTCTTGTTACACCAATAAAAAATTGTATGAGAGGAAAAGAACTTGGATGGCTAAGGATAGCAATAGAAAGTTTTGAGTTGTTGAAGACGAAAATAATAGAAAATATTAGTTTAGGATTACCATATTTTAGCAAATTTTTTGAGGTTGATTGTGATTCTTCTTTTTTATAAATTGGTATTGTGTTGAGTCAAGAAGTGAAGCCAATAGCATATTTTAGTGAAAAATTGAATGAGGTAAGAAAAAGTATTCTACATATGATGCTAAATTTTATGCCATTTTAAAAGCATTAAGATGTTGGAGACATTACTGAGTGCCTAATTCATTTATACTATTTACTGATCAGGAGGCGTTGAAGTATGTGAAAACTCAAAAAAAGTTAAATTGTAGGCATCCACAGAGGGTGTCTTTCTTTTAGGTTTATACTTTTGTGTTGAAGCACTAATTAGGAAAATATAATTGCATAGCTAATGATTTGACCAAGAGAGTGGGTTTAATAACTACTATGGTGATTAAATTAGTTTCATTTGAATGTATTAAAAAAGTACATGATAATGATCTACATTTGGGCAAAGTAGTTGAAAAATGCATTAATTTATTGACATGTGATACAAGTAATTTTTGTGAAGAGTATATTATGTAATATGGTTATCTCTTCAAAGGGATAAAATTATGTATTTCAATTGGGTCTCTAAGAGATAATATAATAATAGAATTGCATAGTGGTGATTTACATGGACCCTTTTTCTTATAATTTAAATTGTTATAATAATATAAATTTGATATCTCTCCATTATTTAATGTTTCAAGTTTTTATGATTTCCATGCAGAAGATGGTGAATGTGAAGAACATGAAGAATTATATTTAAAGAAACATGTGCCAAAGAAGAAGAACTAAAAGATAATGTAGGTTCTGGATAAGAAGATAGTAAACACAAGGCAAGGAAGTTATGATAGGTATTTAATAAAGTGCGAATTATTAAAAAAGAAAGACAACATTTGGATTATAGAATGGGAGTTGAGGAATATTGTTAAGAATAAATTTTACCAGTATAATCAAGTCAACTCATTGGAACTGAGTTAGTTTCAACTAGAGGAGCCTATATCCATTCCAAAATGACCATATTGAAAATTCCAACGATTCCATAACCCTTCCCTTAATTTATGTGAATTTTTTAATATTTTCACAGGCCAAATGTGACCATCTAAGGGTCTTAAATTATAGTTTAATTTTATTTCTGGTATTTTTCTAAATTTAGAATTGTTTATTTTTATAAACAGACTTGAACATCAGTTGAAATTTGTTTGATAGTTTTATTTTATTTTATATATTTTAAGAGATGGACGTGTTTGTATGCAAAACTTACTAAAGATAACATATAATGAAAATAGCAGGTCAAGTTTTTTCTTTTGAGTTTAATTTTAAGTTTCAAAATTTTCATGTCAACTCCAATCCAAGTTGAGACTTTTATAGTTACTTGAATCATTTAATATAAATCTATACTAGTTACTATTCATAATATTTCCCTATTGGTAATTTTATTTTCTTTATATTATTTTGGTTCATTGCAATGTCCTACTCCCTTTCATCCTCAACATCTCAAAACACAAGAGGCTTGAAAATACACTTAGTTTGAATATACATCCTAATACTAGTTACCATGAGGGTAAGCTCCTTTGTAATTTCACAATCTCATCAAATATTTCATGCATATAGTCCCAACCCTCTAAACCTATTGAGTGAATAAGTATATATAAATCAGATGATCTTGATATAAGGTGAAATGCCTAGTTGAATTTGACAAAAAATTCATTCCACTAATTACCTATGTAGTATCAAATATATTTATAAACCCAATGAATTGATTTAAATGGGCCATCATGACTATTTTTAAAAAATCAAAATCTTATGCTCCTCTTGCTCATCAAACTTATTCATTTCCTAACACATCTTTCATAGCCAAATTTTCATCAATAATTTTAGAATATGCTTGTCACTATTGTCAAAAAAATAAGCTAAATCCACTTCCCCTATAAACCATTCAAGAAAATATAATTAACACCCTAATATAGTCTTTCAATTAACCCCTAGCTCTCATTTCATTGATTTTACCATTTCCATAGAAATTACCTATATTAGTCAACATATATTTAAGGTGCACCTCTAAAACTCCCAAGTCATCAATTGAACAAAAAGACATTTGCCTAAAATCCACAACAATATCATCTTCTAATTACACATCCCCAAACATGATGAATCATAAATCTGCAACAAAAAACACCCACCAAAATGATTCCTTGGAGTAAATGCTTCTATCACCTCAATATCCTACCAAATTTGAGTAACTAGCATGATAAAATTTTATTCATCTTAAAACTATCACCTAAGCATTATTGATTCACTCATTTTTTAAATATAGATAGATATCCTAACTTATCTCTATTATATTATATCAATCCCCATCAACTCAACACAACCATTTTTGTATTGACATCGTGGCTTATAAATTTCAATAAATCATTTAAAAATGGGGTGGGGTTTGGTAGGGGGAAAATTTTCCATTCCTTATAAAGTATCTTATGTTTATCTCTTAGATTCGTAATTACATTAGCTACATAATGATCCATTGAATTCCCCACCTTTTTTATATTCCAAAACTACACATGGTTTAGGAAACCCCACAAATCCTTCACTTCATTAAGAATAATGTGAATCTTCTAAGATTTTATCAAACCAACACATCCTATGTTGATAATAATATGAGAATATGCTTTTAAAATCATATTCTTCTAGTCATACTCACCTACCACTTTGATTCCTTTAAAAAAATCATAAACCTATGCCATATTATTCATCTCCACACATATCCCCTTGGAAAAAAATAGTAAGGGTTGTACATGGCCAAAAAATATCCACCTGCTACTATAACTCTACGATTGGATTTAGAGTCCAACCACATATGGGTGACTCCAATGGTGTTTTGGAAACAAAACCTACTCTCTAGTTACCCCACGCCTCTTAGTAGGAATAAAAAACTTGAACTAGTTCTAGATCGATTCATCCTCTCCTAGGTCTTAAGAGACAACATGAACACCCCACACCACCATGATCTTCTTTTGATATTTTATTAGTGTTTGCCAAGCCCACCATGTTTAATGGGAAGAAAATTAAAAAAAAAAATTATTTCCTCTCAAATATTATAGTAGACCACTATTAAAGTAGCCTTCGAAGTATGCCTTAAGCATGGGGATTTCAAATTGAGATTCCATTAGAAGAGAAAGAGCCTAAGTTTCTTATGATTTAGAAACTGAATTTTGAAAATTACCTAGAATATCCCCCAAAATTCCCATGTTAAAGAGTAATGTTGTAGAATTTGACTACTTGACTCATCCTTAACATGGAATAGAGAACACATAGATGGACTAACATGTCATATTTTATTCAACTAATTAAAATTTTAGATTGTATTAAAAGTGTTTATCTAGATAAATATGTTTTCCTTAAGTAGGCCTTTTAGATAGAAAATAGCCTCCATAGGGAACTTATTATCGACCATTTTTTCCATCATCAAAATGAATTGGTAGGATGAGTGAATCAAGACCTCACTTGATTGGAAACCTCCCCAAATTAAAAAATCCACCTTATTTAGATATATGATAAAAAAAATCTTGCTGTGATAAATCATCCACCCAACATAATTATTTTCACTTCCTTCCCAATCTATTCCTTTTTATATATTTTGACACCATGTATCCCAAAGATCTCATAGTATAGGTCATCATAGAAAATGAATTTACATAATCCACCAGATCTTTAGATCACATCCAAACTTATCTATAGAAGGATATAGTTATATCATTGTTGGGATTTTATCTAATGCTAAGGAACAAAAAAAATGACAAGATTTTAAAAAACTCCAAAACACTGATCCCTATATAATCTTTAAGTAAGTAAACAAGGTTATTAATTATTGAGAATAAAAATATTTATGCTAAAACACTTAACTCCAAAAACAAAATTTACACTCATATGTCCTCCAAAATAAATTATCCTTAAGATACTTATATATTATGTCCAATCCTTGGATCCCCAATCCTCCCCAAGACTTATTAATGCAAACATAATCCCAACAAACTAGGGAAAACTTTATTTTTCATTCCATCACATTCCATAATAAATCCCTCTAAATATTAACAATTCCATCCATAATATTCCTATGAATTTTTAAGATGAACATTAAAAATATCAATACACCTTGAATGAACTTATTTTTCACATTGTAGATAGTCATTTCCCTTTCTAAGATGCAAACTTATTTTGAAACCATTTCACTAGATGTTACCAATTCATTGAGCTACATCTTCCCATAAATAGGGGCATACCTAAGCAAGAGATTGGAAACTTACTTTCAAATAACTATAGGATGCCAATAATATTTTATTCCATCCTCTCCTTCACATTAAAAAATAACACTTTCAATTTATCCATACCCATCTTTTGCCATGTAGAAACCTCTTAGGCATTTAAGATTTATTATAGCCCCCGAGATTCCTTCTTAAACAGATCTACAATAGGAATGCATCATCAATAAACTGAATATGAGAAATACTCTCAAAATTTGCACTAAGATTCAATCCTTTTAACCTCTCATCTTGCCTACCACTCTTCATTTCCTAACCAAGGGCCTCAATGAAAATAATAAACAAATAAAGGTAGAATTAGTCTCATTTATTAATTATTTTTCAATAATTACCCAATAATTTACCCATTAAACATCCCTGAGAAATAATCCTAATAAATAAAATTATTTACCCAAAATTCACAATGCTCACTGAACCCAAACCATTCTAACATATGATTTAATAAAAGCCATTTTATTCTATCATATGCTTTAATCATTTCAAATTTTATGCATATCCCCACCTCTTTTGATGACAAGAGGGAATGTAAGGTCTCATGAGAAATTAACATCCCATCTAAGATCTATCTACCTAAAACAAAACAACATTTTTATTTATAAATGATTTCCTCCAAACAATATTTAAACCCTAGTGCCATAACCTTGGTTATAATATTTTATAGAGTATTATAAAGGGAGATTGGTCTAAAGGAATAAAAAGGGTACCCATATTTTTTAGGATGACATCCAAAAATATGTTATTCCATTTCCAAAATATTTTTTTTCATTTATATACATTCCTTCACCACTTCCCATACTTTCTTACTGATCAACTCCAAAAAATTATGGAAACCCCCTTTTTGAAACTCATCTAGACTAGGGGCCTTATTAACCCTAAGGATTAAAACCACCTTTCTAACCTCATCTAAAAAAGTGGGAGACATCAACCTCTAATTATTCTCTTCTAACAGTAGATCCAAAATATAATGTTGGAACCAATATTGAGCTTCCTCCATTGGTATCACCTTTGTTGATGCTTCTAATTACCTCACAGGTGCTCTTTAGTGTTGATGAACACTTCTCATTTTATAATTCTAATAATCCAAGCATGAGTTATAGTTTATGACAATTATGTGATGTTTATGGTGGAATAGATGTAGAGTATGAGAAATGTCCATAATATTTATTTAATTTGGTGGTTGGAAGTCACTAAGTCTAGAAATTTGAGACAATTCAAGCCCAAAAGTTAATTTAAATGGATATTAACAATGATCTTTAAACTAGGTGATTTTTTATTAAAAATTAGAAAAAGGAAGGGTAAGGTATAAAAGAGAGCGTGATTACATATTCCCATCTCAAGTATTATGACAGAGTTCTAATTACTTTGAGCATACATGAATGAATTTATGGTGTAAAATAGTATAAACACAAATTGCATCACAAATGAGGTAAGCTTCAAAGGAGATATATAAACCACAAGTAAGAACCAAGTTTACTTTATATGTTTGCTACTGTAACTTGAATAACATATGCACATCCGAATGCAAAGGAAATAAAATGAAGTATACATAAGATCTTTCTAGTTAATCTAGCATCAGCACAAATTAATAGATCTATGATATAAAATGTAGCTCAAACTGCAAAGACCATTCAAATTTAATACAACATGCAATTGAGAGATAAAATTAGCTTTCAACAAACTATTGAAACAATATTTTCAAAATTCCTTAGTTATATTAAATGCTCTTTTGTATACAAATTTATCAGAGTCTCTCCCTTTTAAAAATGCTAACCTTTGCCTATTCATAGTAAACATAGGTGGTATACTGATTATCTTCTCAAAACATCCATGGTATTATAAAGATAATTCTCCTTAATACAAAGATTACAATAGACAAGGCTTTTTATGCCAACTTTGACAAAAGGACTAATATATGTTAACAGACTAGCATATATATTAAAAAAGAATTTTTTATGTTATATTTGTGGGTCCCCTAGGTTATTTCTTGAGTATGTTCTTCAACTTAGTATATTGTTCTTTGATTATCTCAAAATCTACTACAAGTTTCATTAAATAATCATCTTCTTGACCTACCAATGTGTTAAATTATGTCACTCTTGGCTTTATGTTCTTGAATGCATTGAAACTTTTTAATATGCTTCCCTGATGTCATGATGGTATCAAGGACCTTCTGATTATCTTTGATAGGTTGGCATTGGTTCTCTTTGATGTTTTATATGAAAGTACTAACTCTTTGCTTGAACTCTTTATCATCCATCAGGCCTATGACATTGGTCTTAGAAGTGTTTACCAATAGTGCCCTTAAGATCTTCTCCATTCTTGATATAAAATCTTTGTCCTCCTTTTCTAGATTGTTGATCTTCTACTACATCCCCTAGATTCCAGCCAAGGTCATTGTTTATTGGGCCACTACCAAACTTGCCACACCATCTTGATAGATGGGATGTTCCCCTATTCCCTACCCTTGTATAAGAGTTATGCCTAAAACAGGTTTTACCTTTTGAAAGGTGAACTCCTCAGTTCCAATGGTAGTTTTCTTGGTTGTCACCCTTTCAAACCTTGGTGTATCTAGATCATACATGATAGTGGTCACTGGTCCAAAGGGTTTGGGTGTCTCTAGGGTTTCAATTTTAGTTCCACTTGATGCTCCTAGATATTTTATTTTCTTGCCACTTTGTTTAGATTTTTTAAAAATTATTCTTTCTCCTTCATGAGCTCTTTGATCAAGGGTTTGAAATTATCAAGGGTATATTCACCTATAGTGTGGGTAATATATAATGAGTATGATTGGGAAATAACCATTTGGAGTTTCCCATATATGAACCAATTAGGGGAAATCATCACTAAAAAAATTCACATCATTGGTGGGATGGGTCCATGCCACCTTTGGTCTTTTAGAGGACCTATGGACAAGGGCCAACTCATCTTCCCTATTCTTTTTTGTGATAGGAACCAATTCTAATGCCACTTATTTTCCCCTTTATTCCTCACCTATTTGATGTCCCTCAATTTGTGCCATCTCAACTATGGCTCCATCTCCTTAATTAGACCCATAAATTGCTACAAGTTCCTTGAAGAATCCATCCACCATCTCATATGGTTCTAGGGAAACCATATCAAAGTGTTGCACTAGAGAAGATGATTTTGAAGGTTGGACTGATGATGAAGGGCCTTTTCATAGCTATTGTGGATAACTTGGAGGTGCATTAGAAGTGGAAGACAATAGATGATACTACAATTGGTTCATTTTCCATCTCTCCCCAATTGTTTAATCCTCTCTTTGAATTTTTTTCTCAAGCTTGAAACTATGTTGCCTACACCTAGAAAAGACTTCCTCAAATTCAATAGCTTTGGTGTAAAAATGGTCATATGGACTAACCCCATAATCATAATTTAATTTGGTTAGTTTTTTTGACTAAAAATGAGGGACAAACTTATTATTTGGGTCCCATTCCTTTAGCTCATCCTTCTATAAGTGGAATACATCTGTATGTTTGGACATGATGTCCAATTATTTCCAGTCATGAATCAAAGTTTTCCCAATCAAGAATAGGAAAGGATACAACATGCCCTTCCTCTTCTCTCTACAAACATTATCAATTCCTTGGAAGATTTGGTGAGCAATTTCTTAGTTAACCAGCTTGAGTGGAACATAGATAGGTAACTTGAATGTTTGGGTCATGATCCTTTCTATTTTAATAACGATGCAGTCTGGATAGTACCAAATATCTCCCATGATTTTAACATACTTCTTAAAAAGAGAGTGCATCTTGTGCATGGGATTCCCTGTGATATTCTTGACTATATTAGGGTATATATAATCATAAATGAACTATATATGAACTTTGTACTTGAATATGTGTAACTTTGCATAGTGATGAGAAAAGGTAATTTTGCTATGAGAGAACCAATTCTTGACACCAAGAATATGAGTGGATGCCATTAATGAGTCAAACAAATAGGACATCATGGTAAATTTTTGGATTGTCCTTCTTGTAATGCCATGAAATTGTCTCCCCAATTAGATGCTAATCATCTCTCCAATAGGTGGAGTTAGCTTCTCTTCCATCATGAAATATATATAGAAAACTCACCTAGGGTTGACATAGGTTGTGGTGGGTACCCATGAATATCTACACCATAGGGTCATAATGATCATAATTCCTTCTCTAAATTGTATGATAGGGATTTTACCATCATGGCTCCTAACTACATTAGTTCCTTGGGTTAACTAAGGTCTCAAGATAACGACTAGATTATGATGGGTATTCCATTCTTTGATGGAGAGGAGGTCTATCTAAGCTCTAGAGAGATTTTATTAGTCTTTAAAATCTACTAGGTAATATAGGTAATTCTATTTGTCCCTCCTTTGATGATCCAATCATTGTCTATTCTACAATCAACAAACAAGGGTGCAATAATATCAATGCAATACAATACCTCAGGTTTAACAACTTGATGAAGACCTATCATTTGGATTATAATTAGGTCCTCAAACTTCCTCTTGATGACTGCCACCCTTTATTCATTAGAAGATATAGGTTGTAACACTTTAATTTCAAATAAAATCTTAGACCAAATCTTCATGCCATTGGCTAATGCCCATGTATCCAATTAAATATCTCCAAAGCATCTCCCTTCATGGTCTATAGATAGATACATGTATATATTTTATTTCATTTTTTCTTGTCATTGACATGATCTCAATTGCCTTGGAATATGATTGATCTCAATTATTAGGATAACACTTTGATCTTGTTTAATGTATTTATGTACTTAACAGTTAAGTTTTGAGGCTTTAAGTTGAGGTTGATGGATTTCATAAATGTATTCATGTCTCATATCTTATGGATGACACCACTTATTCAAATCCTATCTTTTTGGGTGCACCAAATCTTAGGATTATCCTTTAGCACTTACATGGTGTTTACGTGGACCTCCTCAAGCTTATTCCCATGACACTCCCATTTGAATACCTTTGAAAATTAGTCATTAGATTTTTAAAAGAAACCTTTTACATCACTTTTTTGGATTAGGATTCTAGGATGAAAATGGGCCTTTGATTAAGATCTTGAAGGTCCTCTCTGATTGGTCATTCAGATATTGGATGACCTAGTTATGCTAAGTGGCACACTTTAGCTTCCTTGGGAAAATTCCACCTTCACTTTGTGCCTTTGGATTATGATCAGTGATGGAGTGATAACTATCATTTTTAACCCATGAGGTTGAATTTGATTGGTTAACAAGTTGGATATATTTAAATTTGATAGTCTTTCTAATTTTAAAGACACCCTCATAAACATCAAATGATGAGAGGGTGACTATCAAATTTAAGGTTGTAAGGTTCTTTTAGTTGAATGATAGCGTGCCACACATCATGTTCTTGGTGCTCTCAATATTTTGGGGTCAACATAATCTATTGGATCAAGTTAGGTGATGAATGTAAACCATTGATAATGATTTGAGAGGTCTTTTTTGATTGGCCCACCTTCAAGGCTCTTTGATTTTGCATAATTGGATTAGGATTATAAGATGAATGTGGATATTTAAATCTTATAAGATGCATTAACATTAAGTTAGTTCATGGTGCACATTAGCTTAAGTTGAAGGTTTAGCATTAAAAAACCCTATGCTCTAAATTTTAATCTGATAAGACTAAAGTTTAAATGTTTATAGGGTGCCCTTTTAGACAAAAGATAGTATTTTGGATTGGGTTTATTTTGAAGGCCTCACTATCATTAAGGACATTCTCACAAACTTTAAATGATGGGATCATGGTCATCAAATTAAATTCCATAGAAAATTTTATGGTGAACAGGTTTAGTATGTAGTTTATCCTAGGATGATCTCACACCATTGGATTGAGGCTCTAGGGATGCGAGGACCGTTAAATATTTTAGGTTTTTTTCCTTAGGAACCCTACCTTCTTCCATGAAACTTGTACTTATCCGTCTAAGGGTAATCATTATTAAGGTTAATGCCTGAAGTATAATTAGACATGTAAGGACCTATCCCTTTCGAGGTGGATTATATTCAAATTCTAAAAGAATAACCTCATGAAATCTATACTAGGATACAGATGTTTTGAAACATTTGTAAGGGTCCTTATTTTGAAAATAAAAATAAAATGTGGTATGTTGGTCCCAACAACAATGGAGACTCATAGGGGAAACATAGGAATATGTTAGAACCTAGAAATTCTAATTTAAAACCAACCCATAAGTCCTTTATCTCCTTTGATCCACATATCATTACTTAGGTAAATTCAATGTTTTAAAAATCTTCATATATGAAAAATTAAAATCCTTGTGTTAGAGCCTAAACATGTTGTGTGTGTGATTTAATTCCACTTATGCTTTGTCATGATACTTTAGGGAACAACATCCAATTTCATATCATTTTTACAATTGCATTTGAATTTGAGAAATTTTTAGATATTAAATTTAGGAATAGTTGCTCTTAGTTAAGGAGAGGCTTGGGCATTTCTCTACTACCAGCTAGGAATCCATAGCCCTGATATAGATACCTTTGGCTTCACTCATGGCCTTGATCCACTACCATCGAGGTATCCATAGCCCTGGTGGAGCTTGCCTGAATCACCTTTGACTTTGCATATTTTGATTTAGCATTAAGTCCCTTTTGTGTATTTTTACTTTTTCAACAAATGTTGGGAGCTAGGATAGCCAAAATTAGGGATCTGGTCAAATGTTTTGGCCTTAGTATAATCATCTTTAGTTGAAACCTTAATCTTAGATAAGGATGTGTTTTAACAGAAAGCATGCATATGCCTTAACTATTGAACTCTCCTTCCATATTCATGATTCTTCATACAATAAAGCTTTGGTCTTGGGTAGTGTATTGGGTTCTTGTGGGGGGGGGGGGGGGGGGGGGGGTGGTAACTGAATTCTATGTGAGTCTTTTGAAAGTATATATATTGTAACATAATACTATATTACATCCTTAGGTCCCCTTATGCAAGATTCATGTCCTCACTTGAAATACTTGAACTTTGAGAAATTTTAAGTAAGGACAGTCTACAAGACTTTATTAAAACAAAGGAGCACAACCAAGTAGAAAGGAAAAAATGCAAAACAAATAGATAATAAGACACAAACAAACATAAGAAAACAAATATATATAACCCAAGTAGTAAAACAAAACAAGAGAGGAAACTAACTAGCCTACCTACTCTAACGCTTAGTAGTCTTGCAAATGTTATTCCATGAAAAACCCTAGTTGGGCAACAAAAAATTAATTCTTGAGTTATTTCCCATTGGTGGACAATTCAAATTCTACTCCTTGAAGGTCTTCCAGCTCAAAAGTTTTATTGCCCAAGGTCTCTACAATTTGGTATGGGCCAATCCATAATGATGCAAACTTACCATGCTCACCCTTAGGTTCTGATGCCTTTTCCCAAAGGAGCACTAGGTCTCCCTATTTGAATACCTTCACCTTAGACCTTTTGTCAAACCATATTTTCAATATTTTTTGATGTCTACTAAAGTCTATAAATGCCTTTTCTCTATCATATTCCATTTGAATGATGTCTAATAGCATAGAATTAGCAAGTACTCAACTTTCCTCTATGTAATTGCATGAATGTGAACATAGGAAATTTGAGGGTGATGAGGAAGATGGGTTTCTAACCATATACCAACATAGATGGTGAAGCTTTGAGTGCATACTTGATCCTTATTCTATTATCCCATACTACATACTCAAGGAGCTTATGCCATATTCTAGGCTTATCTACAATAGACTTTTTGATGGCCTTCATAAGATTCTTATTGGTAGATTTCAAAACTCCCTTTCCTTGAGGATAATGATTAGAGGCAAAATTCAAAGAGATGTCATTATCATAATCCCATTCAGTCATTTCAATGGATAGGAATACAAATCCATTTTCACAAACTAAGGAAATTGAGGTTCCAGATCTGGTGCAAATATTTTCTTCCAAGATGGTGATCACTTCCTCTATCCTACATTGTTTGGTGGCTATAGCTTCAATCCACATTTTGAAATAATTTGTAGTAGTTAGAACATACTTATGGACTTCAAAGGAATTAAGATTAATAATCCTACAAAGTGTAATCCCCACTATGAAAATTTTTTGTCTACCATCATAGGTTATAAAGGCATGGCTACTTTTATCTTTTTTATGCTCAAAATATGGAATGAATGGCACTCCATCACATGTTTTTTTATCATCCTTGAAAATGGTGGGTCAATATTACCCAGCCCTGAGAATCTTGTGGGTTTTGGTTCTCCCTTAATGATGTCCACTACCTAAATTTTCATGAAAAGTAGACATGATTTGAGAAGCCTCTTCTTTAGACACACACCTTAAGTAGATCCCTTCAAATTTATTCTTATAAAGGACTCCATCTTTGATGAGGTAATGGGATGATTTGAGCCTTAAGGCTCTCATTTATTCTCTAGTGAGTCTTGGGAGACAACTACCTCTGATGAGAAGATGTATTAAATAGTCATACAATTCATTAGGTTGGAAGCTTTGTTGATCCACTTGCATGACATGAATTCTGGGATTAGCATTGGCAATCATCTAGACTAGACCCTAACATTTCACCAATATTGCAGACTTCATCTTTATATCATACTCTTTTAAGATTTCCATCCACTTTCCTCTTCTTTTCCTAAGCTCATTATGACTTAACATAAGCTTTGTGGTTGGGTCTGGTAGGATGGCATGTACCTTATTTCTAAGGATGTAATGCCTAAATGTTTTCACTGCCTTCACTAGTGCATAGGTTTTCTTATCAATCAAGGAATAGTTTACCTATATATTTTTGAAATTATTTCTCATGAAGGCTATAGGGTGGTCATTTGTATTCACCTTTTGAATCAGGACTACAGTCATGGTGTGGTCAAAAGTAAATGAATGCAGGTAAAAGTCCTTTGAGAAGTCAGGACTTATCAAGATTGGGGCTTGACTGATTATCCTTTTGAATTTAGAAAAATATTTCTTGGATTTTTCATCCTAAGAAATTTTAGCATCTTTCTTAAGCATATCATTCATAGGATTGACAATCTTAGAAACACCTAAGATGAACTTCCTCATGAAGTTAATTTTACAAGAGAATGACTTCAATTCCTTCTAACTATTAGGTAGCTCAATCTTGGAAATTGATTCCTCTCTCTTAGGGTCTATGGAAATACCTTATTTGGTGATGGCATGCACCAATATTTTCCTACAGTGACATGAAAGATACTTTTCTTTGGGTTGAGAGATATACCATACTTCATGCACCTTTCAAACACTTGATTTAGGTGCATGAAATGGTCCTCTCTATTCTTGGAGAACACTATAAGATCATAAATATATATGAAGGTGCACTTGCCCACTAGACCTTGGAAAACATGGTACATGGCCCTTTGTAAGATGTCTCCTACATTAATCAATCCAAATGTCATTATTTAGTAACCATATGTTCCCCACTTGGTAGTGAATGTTGTCTTCATCTTATATTTCTGAATAATAAGCACTTGGTTGTATCTAGAGAAACCATCCAAAAAGGACATCATGGTTGATCTTGAAACAACCTAGATGACTTGGTCAACAGAAGGTAGGGGTAATTGCCCTTTTTATATGCTCTATTTATATTTATAAAGTCTATGCATAATCTTATTTCCCCATTCTTCTTTCTAACTGGGACCAGGTTGGAAACCCAAGTGGAGTGCCTAAAAGCAAACACAATCCTCACATCCAATACCTTCTTGACCTCTTCAAAGATCATGGGTTCTAAGATAGAGTCGACTAACCTTTGCTTCTATCTAAAGGGTTTTCAACTCTCCTTGGGAGGTACAATATGATTAATAACACTTGGATCAAATATTTTTATATCTTCATAGGTCTAAGCAATTACATCTTTATACATTATAAGTAGCTTCCTAGCCTTTCTATTTTCCATTTCAGTCCAAGCCTTTCCTACATTTACTTGTTGGGGTTGATCATGTAAGTCAAGATCTACTACATGATAGTCCTTACCATTTACCTTGGGCATCTTAGGTGTTTTAAGAATATTTCATGATCAAAAAAGCTTTCCAATGAAATCATCCCTTTAGGTATCTTATTATCATTCAATTGGCTAATTTTACCATTAAGATCATCTTCAAAATAAACTTCATCAACTTCATAATGATGTGAGCTTCAAATGCCCCAAAATTGGTCAAGAAATCTAAAATTTGTTGATCATCATTGAAGACTTGAAAATTAATCACATTATTTGGAAGTGAGGGGCATGGCACTAACTCAATCTAAGGTTAGGCAAATCATGATTGGGCATAAGGTTAGATATAGCAAAGTCTAGGTCAACAACAACTTTTTTTCTTCCTTGGGGATATACATGATGTTGAAAGCATAAAATAATTGCATTAAGTCCCACACTCTGAACTTATATATTCTAAGGTAAGATAGCTTTCATTGGTACTACTCCTTACTTGATTGACCACTAGTTTAGAATCCCCATAAATAAGGAGTTCCTTGACTTTATTCTTAATAACACGTTTTAATCCTAGAATGAGAGCTTCATACTTATCCAAATTATTAGTGCATGGGAATTGTAACCTATAGGATGCATGATATTGATTTTGTATAGGGTCTATTAATATAATACTAGCCCTTGATACTAATTTACACCTGGTACAATCAACATACAATTTCCATAGGCCAAGTACAGGAGGAGGGTCTTTGGAACTAGGCTCTTTTATAGTATCTAAAGTGTAAAATCTTAGATCAAAGTCAAGAAATTTAAACTTTTCATTGACAACATTGTATTTTTTTATCATGTGCCTCATCCCTGGTTCTCTTTCTACCCTTATTTTATTTGGCACACCTTTCCATGACAAACATAAGTGGAAATAGTCAGTAGACATGTATCCATTCAAGGCCTTAGTCCATTCTCTACTTAAGAATAATCTTTAAGCACTAGGAATATCCACCACTTGTATGTTAATGAATTGCTTAACCCTTGGTTCACTAACCAACTTCATATATACATTTAATAACTCCTCAATGACTTTGACTCTTAACTTTTCCACTTATGTGACCACTCTATCAGACTTGATTGGGGTCAACCCAAGTTGTTCACATATCCCAGTAGGCATGATGTTGATTAAGGCTCTACAATATATAAGGCAATTATGAACATTCTTCCCAAATATCTTAACTATAAACAAGAAGGTTGGGGACTCTACTTTGGTTACTTGTAGAGTCACATTTGCACTATCACTCTTAGGAGGCTTCCCAAGTTTTCTGGACAAGGATTCCAAGATTAAATATGTTTATTCTATTATTTAAGTTAGCTCATGTAGGGTAATATTGGATTTGATATTTTTCATATCTTTCACAATGTTGACTAATTTTTCATGAAGGTTCAGTAGTAGATTTGGAAGAACTGCCCTTAGGTGGTTTAGGATCATTCCTTGATGTAGTGCCTAGAGGATTCCTATAATTATTAGAGGGAGTGGAAGTAGTTAATGGCTACTTTTGTTTTATAATTCTCAGAGGGTATGTCCTCAAGAATTTATAGAACTCTTTAGTCTCTTTAGGGATATTCTCCAACTCATTATCCTCTTGGAAAGGGAATTGAAATTTCTCTACCATGTATACTTGGTCAGATGGCCGAAATCCAAAAGGGCTTATAGTAGTATATCAATTTGGGACTAATTTAAATGTGTTAAGCTCTTATTGGAAAGCTTCAAAGGCTTTACATAACTCAATGCAATCAATATCACCATTATCAGAGGTAGCATGCACCTTATAATAGTCTAGCAAGACAATATCATTGAGATTAATGTCCATAGTCTTCTTGTTAGAGGAAGGCTCATTGGCTTTAATATTGTAGAAACTATCATTTTGAAATCTATTTCTAGGCTTATCAAACTTTTGGAAGCTGAAGTTCCTCCCATATTTGTCATTAGCATTGCCAACTTGCTTTTGCATTTGCAATAAGTTTGTGTTGACCTTCTGGACCATCTTTAGTATAGATTCATTCTCATTCTTTGGGATCTTAGAATTTTTGACTTGGTTATTTTTAGTACCATTAACTAGTACTAAAGCCTTTTTGTCATTGGTGTGAAATACATTAGTGACTTGATGACTCAAGAAACCTAGGTTCTGATTAGGAGCATCATTGCTAGTAGGTAATACATTTAGAGTAGGAAGCTAGTTTAACATTGGAGCATTTTGGTTATTTTTTGGGAAAAAGTTTGATGTAGGCATCTGAGGATTAACATTTGGGATATAATAAGGAATGTATCCTTAAGGCTGAATTTGATCATTAATAAACAATACTAAAGAATAAGCTTGGGCTAATGTGGTTATAATTGGGAAAGATCCTTTTATAAACACAAAAGTCATGGGGTCTACTACATCTTTCTAAACTTCAAGAGCTAAAGCCTCATTAGGTTTATATGGATCCATGGTCTGACTAAACATTTTTTGGAACCTGGCATTAAAGGATCTAATGGGCTCATTTGCATCTCCCTTAATAGTTGTAAGTTTCTGATAAATGACATAAGGGCTTATGATCTTCCCAAATTGATCAATAAATATAGTGTAAAAATTATTCCATGAGGTAATACAATTGTCAGGAAAATTCAGGAACCATTCATATGCATCATATTTGAATGTTAAAGGAAATAATCTATAAGTTACATCTTCATGGATGAAATTTAATAACCTTATGGCAACCTTGAAAGACTTAACATGTTCTTCTACAGTTGCAACACTAGTTGGGATAAATATTGGCAAGTACTTTACAAGATTATAAGGAAAGTCATGAACTACACCTAGTACATTGATGGGGGAACTTCTAATCCATGCCATATTTGGATGAAAATTTAATGCAAGAACCCCTTGTAAGTGTGAAGATGGTAGAGACATGGAAATCCTACATCATCCTCTATCTTTCCTAGTTATTTTATGGGTTTATAGCTTGATCAAGTGATCTCTTGTCTTTGAATGTGATATGGTCCTGATCCTTGGCTATTCCAACTTGAATATTAAGGATCTTATTTAAAATATGGTGTAACAAGTTAGAATTCATAAAAAATGCAATCAACCTACACACTAAGCCTATTTTGTTGAATATTTACTTGTAAAGGAAAAAAGGACACCGGTATTTGCCTAAGTAATCTTAAAGATGTTTTTTATTATGTAGTGATGGCCATTCTTTTCAACCTATGACTCAAATAAACTCAAGATTCACCAAGAATTGTCAATCTTAAACCAAAATAAACCATTCTAATTTCAAATACTATAAATTCTTAAATATTGAAGCTATCTTTACTAGAAGTTAACTATTTCCTTGTAGATAACTAAGATATTTGCTAACAAAGCATAAAGACATGTGAGAAACCACATAGATCAAGGATCTTTGCACTTAGAGTGAAGAATCACTCATAAGGGTTAAGAATCCTTTATATTTAATGGAGTAATTATTTCAATTGATCAAGCGGTCCCTCCTTTTATCACCAACAAAGACCTCCCTATTGATTCTTCTAATTACCTCACAAGTGCTCTTCAGTGTTGATGGACACTTCTCATTTTAGGATTCAAATAATCCAAGGCATGAGTTGTAGTTTATGATAATTTTATGATGTCTATGGTGGAATAGAACTTGAGTATGGGAGTTATCTACAATATTTATTTAATTTAGTAGTTGGGATCCACCATGTTTTTTATCTTTGAGACAATTCAATCTCACAAGTTAATCTATATAGATATTAACAATGATCTTTAAACTAGGTGAGTTTTGATTTTAAAAAATAGAAAAAGGAATGGTAAGACATAAAATAGAGCATGATTGTACATTCCCATCTCAAAAATTATGACAAAGTTTTAATTACTTTGAGCATACATGAACCAATTTTTGGTGTAAATTAATATAAACTCATACTGCATCAAAAATTAGGCAAGCTTCAAAGGAGATATATAAACCACAAGTAAGAACCAAGTTTATTTAAAATTTTGCTACTATAACATGAATACCATATGCACATCCAAATACAGAGCAAATAAAATGAAATATACTTAAGATATTTTTATTTAATCTAGCATTAGCACAAACTAATAGCCCTATGACATAAAATGTAGCTCAAAATGTAGAGAACCATTCAACAATAAGCCAATAATAGGTAATTGAGAGACATCATTGGCTTTCAAAAAACTATTCAGACAATCTTCTAAGAATTCCTTACTTGTATTACATGCTCTTTTCTATACTATTTATTTAGAGTCTCTCCCTTTACAAAATGGTAACCTTTGCCTATTTATAGGAAACATAGGTGATATATTGGTTATCTCCTCAAAACATCCATGGTATGATAAGGATAGTTGTCCTTAATACAAATATTACAATGTAAAATGATTTTTATGCCAACTTTGACAAAAGGAATGATATATGCTAACAGAATAGCATATATATTACAAAAGAATATTTTTATGTTACATTGGTGGGTCCCCTAGGTTATTTCCTTAGGATGTTCTTCATCTTAGTATATTGTTCTCTGATTAGCTTAAAATCCACTGTAGGTTTCATTAAAAAATCCTCTTCTTGATGTACCAATGTCTTAAACTCTTTATCACTCTTGGATTTAAGTTCATGAATGCATTGGGCCTCTACAATATGCTTCCCTAATGTCATAATCATATCAAAGACCTTCTGATTATCTTTGTCAAGTTAGCCTTGGTTGTTCTTGATGTTCTAGATGAAGGTATTAACCCTTTGCTTAAACTCTTCATCATCCATCAAGCCTACAACATTGGTCTTAAAAGGGTTTACCAATAGTTCCCTTAAGATATTATCCATTCTTGCTATCAAGCCTTAGTCCTCCTTTTCTATATCTGTGATCTTCTATTGCATCCCCTATATTCTATCCAACGTCATTGTTGATTGGGCCACAACCAAACTTGCCACATCCTCTTAATGGATGGGATGTTCCCCTCCTGCCTACCCTTGTATAAGAGTTAGGCCTATAAAAGGTTCCAGCTTTGTAAATGTGATATCCTCAGTGCCAATGGTAATTTTATTATTTTTCACTCTTTCAAAGCTTGTTGTATCTATATTATGCATGGCAGTGGTCACTGGTCCTGAGGGTTTGGGTGTCTCTATGGTTTCAATCCCAATTCCACTCAATAATCATAGATATTCTATTTTATTAACACTTTCTTTAGTTGATTTAAAAATTATTCTCTCTTCTTGCTCCTTCATGAGCTCCTTGATATAGGGTTTGACATTGTCAAGGGGATACTCACATGTAGTGTCAGTAATCACCATTGAGTGTGATTAGGAAGGAACTTTTTGGAATTTCATGTATATGAACTAGTTAGGAATGATAGGTCTATGTATGGGGAACACATCACTAAACAAATTTACATCACTAGTGGGATGGGTCCATGCCACGTTTGGCCTTTTTGATGACCTACAGATAAGGCCCAACTCAGCTTCCCTCTTCTTTTGTTTGATAGTGACCAATTATAATGCCACTTCTTTTCCATTTTCTTCCTCACCTATTTGAGGTCCTTTTATTTATGATAACTTAATTTTGGATCTATCGTCCTCTTGATCATATCCATAGGTCTCTTCAAGTTACTTGAATAATTCATCCACCATCTCATATGGTTCTATGGAAACCATATCAATGTGTTCCATTAAGAAGATGGTTTTGGAGGCTAGGTTGATGGTGAAGGGCCTTCCCTTGGCCTTCCTTCTATTTTATTCTCACTATGTCCTTGGATTTTGAGTGATTTGTATTATGGATAGCTTGGAGGTGCATTATAAGTGGAAGACAATAGATGATACTGCAATGGGTTCATTTGCCATCTCTCCCTAGCTAGTTTCTCCTCTCTTTGTATTTTGTGCTCAAGCATGAAACCATATTTCCTACACCTTGCAAGGACTTCCTAAAAGTCTATAGATTTGGTGTCAAAATGGCTATATGGACTAACCCCATACTTATAGGTTACTTTGGTTAGTTACTTTGACTAAAAATGAGGGATAACCTTGTTGTTGGGGTCCAATTCCTTTAGGTCATTCTTCTAAAAGCAGAAGATATCCCTATGTCTGGACATGAAGTCCAATTATTTCTACTCCTAGATCAACGTTTTCCCAATCAACAATGGGAAAGGATGTAGTATGCCCTTCCTCTTATCCCTACAAATATTATCAATTCCTTGGAAGATTTGGTGAGCAATTTCTTGCTCAGCCAAGTTGAGGGGAACATAGATAGGCAACCTGAATGGTTGGGTCATGATCCCTTCTATTTTGATAATGGTGCAGTTTGGATAGTACCAAATATCTCCCATGAGTTCAAAATACTTCTTGACAAGAGGGTGGATCTTGGGCATGGGGATCCATGTGATATTCTTGACTAAAGTAGGGTATATACAATTACAAATGAATTGCATATGAACTTTGTACTTCAAGATGTGAAACTTTGTAGAAGGATGAGAAATGGTAATTTTTTTGTGGTAGGACCTATTATTGACACAAGGAATATGAGTGGATTCCATTAATGATGGATTTTCCTTCTCTTAATGCCATACAATTGTCTTCTTAATTGGATGCTACTTAGCTCTCTAATAGGTGGAGTTAGCTTCTCTTCCACCATGAAATATATGTAGGAAACCCATCTGGGGTTGACATAGGTTGTGGTGGATTCCCTTGAATATTTTCACAATAGGGTCATAATAATCCTAATTCCTTCTCTAAATTGAATGATAGGGATTTTACCATCATGGCTCCTAGCTACATTAGTTCCTTGGATTAACAAAGGTCTCAAGATAACATCTAGATTATGCTAGGTATTCCATTATTTGATGGAGGGGAGGTCTATGTGATCTCTACTTAAATTTTAGTAGCATTCAAAAGCTACTAGGGTAATATAGGCAATTCTATTTGACCCTCCTTTGATGATCCTATCGTTGTCTTTTCTACAATCAATAAATAGGGGTTTAAGGATATCAATGCAATACAATACCTTAGGTTTAACAATAGCTTAATGAAGACCTATCATTTGGATTGAAACCATGTCCTTAAACTTCTTCTTAGTGACTACCACCCTTTTCTCATTGGATGATAGAGGTTGTAGCTCCTCAATTACGTAGAAAATCTTAGACCAATGCTTCATGCCATTAGCTAATGCCCCTGTATCTAATTTAGTATCTTCAAAGCATCTCCCTTCATGATATTTAGATAGATATATATCTATATTTTCTTTTATTTATTACTTTTCCACTACCGTGATCTCAATTGCCTTGGAATATAACTGGTCTTGATGCCCATGATGACACTTTGATCTTGTTTAATGCAATTGTGTCCGTAATAGTCAAGTTTTGAGGCTTTAAGTTGATGGTGAGGACTTTCATAAATGTATTCATGTCTCATATCTTATGGATGACACCACTTATGTAAATCATATCTTTTTGGGCATGCAAAATCTTAGGATTATCCTTTAGTGCTTACATGGAATTTATATGGACCTCCTTAAGCTTGTTCTCATGGCACTTCCATGGGAATACCTTTGAAAATTAGCCATTGGATTAAAAAAAAAAACTTTTTACATCACTCCACTAGATTAGGATTCTCAGATGAACATAAGCCTTTGATTAATATCCTAGATGTCCTCCCTTATTGTTCACTCGGATCCTGGATGACTTGGTTATGCCAAGTGGTGTATTTTGGCTTCTTTGGGAAAAGTCCACCTTCACTTCACACTATTGGATTAAGATTAGTGATGGAGTAAGAACCATCGATCATGATCCATGAGGTCAAAGTTGATTGGTTGAGAGGTTATCTATGGTTAAATTTGATGGTCTTAATAATGTCAAAGACTTCCTTGTGAATGTCAAATGATGGGAGTGTGACTGTCAAATTTAAGCTTGTAAGGTTATTTTTTTAGAATCATAGCATGCCATGCATCACATTTTTTGTACTCTCAAGACTTCAAGGTTGATGTGATCTATTAGATCAAGCTAGGTGATGAATGTGAACCATTAATCATCATCCAAGAGGTATTTTTCTAATTGTCCCAACTTCAAGGCTCTTTGATTTTGCACCATTCGATTAGGATTCTAAGATGAACATGGATAATTAGATCCTATAAGATTCATGAACATTAAGTTAGTCCATGGTGCACATAGGCTTAAGCTAAGGGTTTAGCATTAAAAAACACTATGATATAATTTTTAATGTGATAAGCCTAATTTTTAAACATTTAAAGGGTCCCCTTTTAGACTAAGGATAAAAGTTTGGATGGCATTTATTTTGAAGGCCTCGCTAGCATCAAATACATCCTTGTGAATGTTAAATGATGGTATTATGGTTTTCAAAGTAAATTCCATAAAAACTTGTACAGTGAGTAGGTCTAGTACGAAGTTCATCCTAGGATGATCTCGTATCATTGGATAGAGGCTCGGAGGAAGCAAGGACCATTAGTTCTTTTAGGGTTTTTTTCTCAGGAACCTTGTCTTCCTCCATGAAACCTACACTTAGCCATCCAAGGTTAATAATTAGCAGGGTTAGCTCCTAAATCATAATTAAACATGCAAGGACCTATCCCTTTCTAGGTGGACAATCTTCAAATTCTAAAAGAATAACCTCAGGAAAGCCAAACTAGGATACAAATGTTTTGATACATTGACAAGGGTCCCTATTTTGTAAATCCAAAATAAAAATGGGGTATGTTGATCCCTACAACAACCTTCTACTTCAAAAAGTATTTTTATAATAGAAAAAATTCCTTTTTCATATATAGTATATCCTACAGCTCCATCCTGTCATGCATGATAATATTTTCAATTCAATTATTGTTCATGTGGATAGTAGTTGAGAGATAAAAGAATTTTATATTTTTATCCCCTTTGTTTAACCAAAATACTCTTGTATTTTATCACTAAAATGTATACTCTTATGCCAAAAAACTTTTTTATCCTTCATTAGTTTACTTTACGAAGTTGATAACTCCTCCAATCACTCCATATTTTTTAGAGTGTACTACAAGATTTCAAGTTCCTCCTCAACTATTATTTTTATAACAAAACTATCTCCAAAGTTTTACTTATTTCAATTTAGGGCTGCCTTTTTTACTTCCTTAATTTTTTGATAAAGGATAAAGCATTTATAACTGCTCAATATTTTCTTCTAACAATCCTCAACAAGGAGGATGAAGTTGGTTATTACATCTAAATAAATTTAAACATGAAGGGCATCCCAAATAGATTAAGGTCATGCCCATTTTTTATAATTATTATCTAATGAATAGAACCAACAAAATTAATGACCTTTATCATGAGTGATAAAATTTTCCCTAACATCTCAGAGTTGAGAAGGAACCTATCTAGCCTTTCGAGGATTATTCAATCCCCTTGACACTTATTATTCTAAATAAAACTCTAACTATAGACTAGGTTAGTTTGAATGAACTACCCTTATTTCATAAAATACTAAGGAATGAAAAGAAATCCCATCCTCAATAATCCAATCCATTATATTTTATCCCCTATTGAAACATAGTAACTTGTCTAAAAAATACTTTTCCCCTTCTATAGTAATTGGCCCATATACAATGGAATGTAAGAATATTTTTTTGTCCAACTCTTTAATAATTACACTGATTACTTGATTAATATAGCAAAAAATAATGTAATTCTAAAACTTTGTATTGAATAGAATAGATATGCCTCCCAGTGAACCCCTTACATATTTGGAAATCCATTCTACCGTAACCAAAATAATTTTGATACAACTTCCTAGAATTATGTATGTACCTAAAAATTACATGGTGTGACATTCTTGATACAATGTTGAATTATGATGAAATGATCTCCTAATTTATGCTTGAGTTGGGTTATCTTCAAAAGTTATAGTCCCTATTTTCTCCCAATTCTTTTCTTGCTTAGACTATATCTTATCCTTTTTTTTAATCTATTTTAAATTTTTTTTCAATATTTTTGCTAAGGATAAAGCTGCCCTTCTTAGTGATGTAACCACCATAGTACATTACAAAACTACCACTAAAATTATTGAACCACCATGGTGGTTTTTTCAAATTCCCTGATCGAACCATCACATTCAAGAAAGATTCATATTACTATAGGGTTTTTCTTTCACTTTATACGTTAGTTCTATCACTAAGACTAGTGGTTACGTAATCACCCCAGAAAATAGGGTTAATTCTATCACTTATTTTCCACCTTCTAATTTTATACCCCATGAACCATTACTTGACATATTCTTCATGATTTTTATTGCATTTTTTAATTCTTTCACTTTGTGTTCACCATTAATCAAACCCAACTCACTCTCTCTTTTTCGAGTCATTTTTAGTTCCTCTCAAGTTTAAATCCCAATTATACATAGTTCAACACCTTCATAAAAGTACCCAAATATTTCTACATGATGACCATTTTTGGTTTGATTTTAGATCTAAAAATTTATGTGAGAACCTGGAGTTTTGAATTTTTTTCATAGCCATATACAACTAACATTTTTTTTAATCCCTAAATTTGTTGTTTTCATGATTAATTAAATAATTTAAAACAAGGGAAGTCATTGATTTCACAACCATATATTTAAATTAATTACACTATCCATTCATAGTTAGTTACTTTTTTATTTGGAGTTGTGTCTCTCATATCTTCCCCTTTTTGTTACTATTACTTGATCATCCTTCCAATTAGAAAGTTCTAAGTACTATGATTTAACAATTAAGGAGGTATCCACTCAAGGATAATTTTTAGTACAATAAATCTTGCTTTCAACGAATCTGCACCTTGCTCATCTTGGAAGTTTCTAGTTTAGATTTATTTATTTTTGTTCAATAGATTAAATTAGACTAGTTTAGTTTTCATTTTCAAGTTTAAATATTTTTTTTTTAAAAAAATGTTTGGATATGGAAAATATTTTTTTGTATCTCGTTATTGTACAAAAATAATAACTGGTTTATTTTTTATATTATACTCATTCAAATAAACTATTTCACAATAAAGTACATTCATCTACACTGTAGTTGAATTTTATAAAATAAATCAAATAGTTTTAGCTATAATCACAATCAATTTTCAGCTTCAAAATAAACTCTTACTCACACATAAACAAGCACACTAACGAGTGGAAAACCCTATTCAAGCCTAGGTAAATAATATATGTGGTAATGATCTTCATTCTATTTGTGTTAGTAAATTAAAAATATTGTTTTTATCTTATTAATTCGTAAAATAATAATTTAAACATTTTTTTTACTCAATAACAAGTCATTTAAACCTATATTGTATCCACCTAGAAATACCAGTACTCAGTCGAGCTTGTAATTTAAAAGATAACTCCTAGATACTTTGTGGCATTGATTCTTGTGATATAAATTTAATTTATCATTTATGTGCATGTTATAAAACCTTTGTTTTCATGATATATCCATTCATCTAAAATCTGAAATTACAACATAATATTTTCATTTATGTTTCACATGTAAAGGCTAGAAATTAAAAATAATGTTTGTTAAGCTATATTTCATTTTTACTATTGCATGCATCCAAAAAAAGAAAAAGAGCATAAAAATAATCACCTCTCTACCTCTTTGATTTTATAAGTTGTTAGTTTTTTTATTTCTATAATTTTATCTCAACAATCAATTCAGTTTCAATTTATTTACAAAAATCTTGTCAAAACACACACAAGTACAAAAACAATCAACAATGAAAACCTTACCAAAATGAGTAAAAGTACCAAATCCTTGATAATATAGTGTAATCATATAAAAACACAATCAAATCCTTGCCTTGATGAGTGTCAGAACTAAAAAAATTCACAAATAGAGCCTTACTAAGATAATTACAAACACCAAAATAATTCACAAATAGAGCATTACCAAGATGGGTGAAATAAAAAGGCTTATTCATACATTACCAAATACCAATCAATTACCTTAAAAAAAATTAAAAACAAGATATTTATTTAACCTATTACCAACTAGTCTATCTCTACCATTGATGAATTCACTGAGCCTCTTTATCCTCATAATTCTAGTGTATTTCCCAAAGTTTTTATTCCCATTCCAGTAAGTACACATCAAAATGACATTGATTTTTGAACATATACTTCATACTTTCCATTATACCCATATCTACACTTTTATCCTTACCTAACTTGAATTCATAGATGAATAATGTAGGTTCGTAGTCCATTTATTAGGACCCCTTTGCATTACTCCTCACCAAGTTAATAACCTTTAAATTGGATCCTTTAATATCCCATTTCCTTCATCCATAGGTCTAGATTCATCCTATTTCATTTAGGATACCCATAATCTTCCATTACATTATCTATATTGGATAGACCTCAATGATTCATGTGCAAAGGTTAACATGTGTGAATTTTCATGCAAACTAATTGGTGAACCTAATATGAAAGGCATATACTTTTATGTATCCCTCTTTTCTCCTTTATAAAACATTTTATTTTCATTTATATTCTAAGGGTATTGTATACTGCTTAAATATTTTGAGCTAGTACATCTTTGAGAGTACAATAGACTTTCAAACCTATAGAAGGTGTCTTGACATTGGTAGGGAACCCTCCCTTCATAGTTAGAATAAAAAAACTCCTCCACAAAATTTGGAAGAACAATATCAAAATCATCCTATCAATTCAATAAATACATTAGGAGTAGTGATCCGTAAGCTATAGAATCTATTATAAATAGCTATAAATCACCTTAAATCTAAAAATATGTCCTTCACTGGTAATAGTGAGATAAATGTTCATATTGTAGCCCAACCATCAATTGGCTTGAAAGACTAGATTCCTAATGTATATAAAAACAATACCAATATGTTGATAGAATTTTTAACTTGGAAAACATGTTAAGTATAATACAAAAACCTTTACATCATTCCTCAAATAACCAAAACATATTCAATCATTGGAGCATCACCCAACATCTCCTCTAGAGACCTCTAACCCAAATCTGTCTATTGGTGGTCATCAAACTGTTTATGTATTTGCACTTTTGAAAAAAAATTGACTCT
This sequence comes from Torreya grandis, assembly GCA_037957365.1. Classification (NCBI taxonomy): domain Eukaryota; kingdom Viridiplantae; phylum Streptophyta; class Pinopsida; order Cupressales; family Taxaceae; genus Torreya; species Torreya grandis. The sequence goes on along the minus strand of JARHVA010000616.1, from coordinate 4,840,731 downwards.
CTTAAAACTAATTTATAATGTTAAATTACACATGTGTCTCCTTAAAAACACTATCTTCCAAATCACATATTTACCACATAATACATGATTTTAAAATTCATGGATTCATACGAAATTCCAAATGTTCAAACTCAATAATTATGGTGTTTAATCACATAAAAATTAGTGGAATAAATAATTACATAAATTCAATACAATATAGTTAATGGGCACAATTTCCTTTTTTGTTAACTTGTCTATTTCCATATGTCAACTCTTTTCATTCATTTATGTTCATTTTCTTTACCAATGGCTTCCACTAACTATAATTAGCTTACCTATCCATGGAATAACTTCCTTGTTATTTTCTATGAGCTAATATCCTATGCCTCTATAAGATAGAAACTAGAATGATCACATTTGGATTAGTAAACATAAAGGTCAACCTTCTTAACATAAACATCTTCATGTTATTATATATGGGTGGTCTAAAACTTATAATCAACCACTCAAATAATATGACATAACATGATCTTTCTTCATGCAATTTAGCATTTTTTTTCCCTTCTCCTTTTTCTAATGCTCAACGTAAATAATAGTGGGAATCACTAATGAAAAAGTATAGGTTCAAAAAATAATTGAATTCCATTGATGACATTGAAAATATTATATTCAATGAAAATAAAGGAAACAAATACATGAGTCTCAGTGTACATGAATAAGTCAATATTTTTTTAATATATGGATGTGTGTGTGTGTGTGTGTGTGTGTGTGTGTGTGTGTGTGTGTGTGTGTGTGTGTGTGTGTGTGTGTGTGTGTGTGTGTGTGTGTGTGTGTGTGTGTGTGTGTGTGTGTGTGTGTGTGTATTGCTGCTTTGAAAAGTTATATTATACATGCAAATCATGATTTTCATTAAATTTTTCCCATAGAGTTAGTTTTCTTTGCTTTCATTCTTGTAATTCCATAAATTTAATCTTATTTTAATACACCCAAGATGTGTTGCTCATGTAATATTACTATATTTTATTTGATGTTTTAAGCTATACAGTCATAGCATTGGAAAAGTATTGGTGCCCATAATTTAATATATTCCACATAATACATTAAATTTTGATGCACATTCAAAATAACTTGCTATGTCAAAAACACCCTTCTACCACATAAATGATATGTTTGACAAACACCTTCATTGAGTTGTCCTATGCGATTCTCCCCCCTCTTCCTCTAATTACATTAAAATATGTAACACCATCTCATTGATTTATGGTATGAAATTTTATGGGCTCTTTTTACCTCTTTATGATACAATATGAACTTCATATATTCATAATTTATTAAATTTACCTTATCTTTTTATTGTATTTACATAAATCAAACTAAAACTAATGTTTCCCTAACAAAATACTACATTACATTTATGTGCTTCCAAAAGGCATAAAGTTTGTTATGAATTTCCTTTTCATGGCCATGCTTTATTATTATTTGATATTCATTTTAGAGTGATTATGTTAAAAACTATTATTATCCTTTAGTTTTATATCAAAATTGGATCATTCGTATGAGCTAAGAATAAATTATGATAAGACAGTTTTTTTTGACATCAACTTAAATAATTATGTAGGTGATAAGAATAGAAAACTTTATATAAGTATATATTTTTAACACCATCTTGTATAATTTTAGTTTAACAAAAGAAATAACAAAAGTTGTAAGGGTCTAATAGTTGTGATCCCTATTCTGAAACAGGTCCCCGATTATTATCAATTCATACTTATTTATTTCTACAAAAATCTTTTGGTATTTTTTTAGGAAATACATATTTTATTTTTTTATTTATCTTATCATTTGGGTAAACAATATAGAAAACAATAATTTATATTTAAAATATAATATTCTTATTATAAATTTATGTGCACCATATTTTTTAAAAAAAATCTACATCATATTCAAATTTAAATGTAATTTTTAGAACATTACATCCTTCTGTCATATTTTTATGTGAAACTAACTTTATAATTTGAATAAAATTTGAAGTAAACATCACATTTATAATTTCTAAAAATTCAATGTGTAGACAAATAAAATTAATCATTATGTCCATTAAAATGTTTAATCTTGGCATCCTTACCTCACCTATCCCATTCCCATATTCACTAACATATAATTTCTATGAGATATACATTAATAACACTAATCTATAAACTATCTTGAAAACTAATAACAACATAATTTATACATTTATTTTTTATTATACCATTTTTCAAAAAAAATCATGCAATATACAACATTTTTGAAAAGGACCACACTAAATCTTATAGGGACACACTATATCCTTGTCCACAATTATGACCTTGTGTCAAATGCTCCAACAATGAATTTTTAAATCTAGAACAATCCCTACCATATAATTAGAAAGGTTGGTTAGTGTAAATAATCTAAGTGTTCCCTTATATAAAAATACCATGGATTTTCTAAACATCTATGGAAATCACATGGAAAATCCACTCCACACTAAGCAAAAGAGAACTATTTCTTCTAATTTCAATTCTACCACATTTTAAAAATCATAAGCAAATTCTAAATATTTTATATTGCATGGTTTAGTGCATCAATCATTAATTTTTTCAATAAATCCTATATCCAAATGCATATAGTTTTATAATCACTTATGACATACACTCCCTAAGAGAGAAAACTACAATATCTTGAGGCCCATTTTGGCTAGGTAGGTCTCACCCAAATTATGCATGGTTTTATTAGGGTAGCTATGATATTCTCCTAAACATATTCCTACCTTTTAGAATTTGATATATATTTTTATTATTGTAAAGGGACTAGGATTTTGCATTTTGTAGGTATTTATTGAAGAAAATAAAGACATGAGATTAATATTTAAACCATCACAAGAAATCACATAGACCTAGATAAAAAAAATAAGGCACACAATCAACTAAGATACAACCATAATAAATACATAAGGATGTAGTGAATCCTTGTCCACCTATAGACTTGACATAGTGCAATTTAAATTCATGTTTTCAAACACCTCATAGTTTTCAAGTCTTTTTAGCCTACCTTTTCGTAACATGCAACTTGCATAGTTAACATACTATTTTTTTATCAAGTTTTGTATATTTTTAGGTCTTTATCTAATATCCAATTACATAAGTTTGTTATTAAATTTATATATATTTATGTCTTGTCTATCACTCTTAATACCTTGGATCTATTAGATTGATTTATTCAATTAATTTTTTTTCCACATCATTCATAAATATGATTGTATGTTTTACAAAAACTTATCTCCAAATATCTCAAATTTATAATATTATAACTAGTACATTTATATATTATTAGATATTATGAAATTCACATTTTAATATTTATATCCAACTTTTAGCTACACAAAATGAAAAATTAAACTATAACCTCCTCCATTAAATTTGTATACATATAAAATAGAAGTTTAATAAAATTTGTGAGCCTCACCATACCCACAAAATATAAAATTCAAATTTATTAGATGAGATACAATTTATATATAATTATATTTAGGATATTTTATATAAAAAAATTGTTTTAAATTTTAGAGTGAAACTCATTTGAGAATTTACATATTTTTTAAGTTTTGTAATAATTTCCACACATGTAGTATTTGAAAGATCAAGTTCTATGGAAGCATATGTTGTAGTTATTAGTATCACACATTGTTATTAATCAACTTTCCATTTTTTATTTATATGTTTCATGTTCACATGTAATTTATAGTGTTTAATATTTATTCTTAGGTTAGTATAAATAAAAAATCATTTCTCAACTTTGTATTCACTTTTACTGGTATGTGGATGACAACCCTAAATGTTTTCATTCACATACTATTAAATGTCTTTTTTGTTATATCAAAATGTGTTTTTGCTATTGATATGTTTTTTTAAATGCATGTTATTGTGTTATTCATTCACATTTTCAACAATAGAAATATAATTTTACGTAATTATTGTTGAGATGTTTTCCTTTCAATTATCAATTTATTTATTCATGAATTTATTTAATAAAATTTAATTTCTATAAAACATGCATATTTGTTGGGATGGTCAAATTCATTGCCTTTGTCAAATTTTTGAAAAAATTTAATAGTATGTGGATGGTATCGCTTAGGATTTTTTGTAACATACCATTGAATTTTATTGTTTATGTTCAAAACCGTATCATTTAATGAACTGAGTGACCATGTTATAAGGCACTTGTGTCCTCAATATTCATTAAAAGGAGGTGTTATAAAATGGATGATGACCTTTATTTACATTAATTTTGTGCACTAATTCTTCAATGAATGCCATCTAAAACCTATTTTCCGAAAACAAAGGGTTGTATGGATAGAAAGGGGTTAGAAAATTATAAAGTGAGGATCACTAATGTCTAATTAGTTTTCTTAATAAGTAACGAAGGGACAAGTTGGAAAATGTCTTTTAGTTTTCAATTGAATTAGAGTTTCATGTTAATACTATTAAGCATGCCTTGATAAAATGTCACTCCTAGTAAATGTGAGATGAAATGTGATGGCACCCAATGCCCTCTACTTAAGAATACAATATTTAATAAAAAATATATCTCTGTAAAATTCGAGGGATGAAACCTCACCTACCTTAAACACCATGAAAACTTTATCTAGATGGGTGTTTTCCAAATATTTATTATCAAATTAGTTATATATTAAAATATATACAAAAATAGATAACAATGTATTATATAAAATTGATTATATTGTGCAATAAGACTGAACATAGTGGACTAGATTGTATTCAAGTAACTATTTTCCATAATTCTATAGAATGACTTACAAAATTGATTTTTTGATTTTAAATTTGTTTAGACTAAAATTAAACACAAGATATTACAAAACTAAAATTCCCCTCTTTATTTATTTTTTATTTTTATCTTTGAATGGAAAAGATTTAGATCTAGGGATAGAAGTAGGTGACAAGGCTAGAATAGATGGTGAATGTTAACGATCAATGGAGTGATTTACATATGAATAGAAATTTATTACTATGTGAATGGATGGCCAAAATGTTTTCATTCACATACCATTAAATTTTATTATTTTTGTATTAAAATTAATATGCTCATTCATATGCTAGTAACTATTAATATTTTATATCAAACCAAATTAGTTTATCAATATACTTTGGTTTTATAAACTAACATGTTGATATATATTAATTCTATTTTAGTATCTTATAGAATTTTAATAACACAAATTTGAACCTAAGCATGCTATTAAAAATAATGATGTCAATAAAAAGACATAATTTATAAAGTGATTGGAGATAGATTTTGAAAAACTTCACTGTTAGAATAATTGTAGTTAGTACTATTGTAATCAAGTGTGAATATATGTTTAAATTATGGTTTCATAAAATAATGAACTTATAAAAATATAATATCTTAATTTTTTTATGATAGAATACATATACTGGATTGAACATGGAACATTAATTCATTGACACTCATTATCACTATCATAACAATGCAATGTTTTAAAAAAATAACATAAAACTAAACTATAGGTTTGAATAATATAATATTTTAAAACCCATTTATAATTATTTAAAAATTATTTTAAGCTCCACATATTCTAATTATATTATGTATTTGGTTTATTTTTATACTTCAACATGAGAATGAAAATAAGAGGGCATCAAATGTTTTAATAAGGCCACACACAACAATGAATAATATCAATGTAAAATTTACTAATATTTTTGATGAATAAGTAAATTTAGAGAAACCCAATACCAATTAGAAATAGAGGTATGTTATTTTAGAGAAATCAAATCTCAACCAAAGAATGAATTTATCAAAATCTAACCTGTTGCCAGTTAGATAGATATGTAAGTGAATGTGCAAGTGATTGGAAATGCTACTAACACTACCTTCCATAGAGAGTGAGAAATGGATGATATTGAATGTATAATGATATATGTAGATAATAATTCTTACTAGAAAAATGATGTAGTAAAAAAGTGGGGAATTAAACCAAGTAATTCTTACAACAAGCTCAAATAATGAAGACAACTAATAGGAGTGGGCCACCCACTATTTACAAAATAATGTGAGATCATGTAGATGATAGTATGTATAAGTAAGGAAAAATATGGATCAAATACCTTAATTTTTCTAAACTTGTCATTGGTTGGAATGTACTTTTGCATCTATTTTCCATGTAATGAATAAAGGTCAATTAAACTTGTATTTATAGAGATTTATATCTTGTGTGAATAATAAAATATGCTTAGGTTCACCTTAAGATGGGAAAACATTTGGAAAATCATCCATTGAGAAGAGTTAGGGATAAGGATAGTAGCACCCAATTGGGGACTCTAGCACCATGTGGCTGAAGTGTCCCAAATGTGGTGCTAATGTCCACTTGGTAGACTGCTACAAAATCTAGTTTGAAATATGAGGGAACAATCTTGGGACTATATTTTTGTAGAATTTAGGTCTTTGGGGTATACATAATTACTATAAAAGTATGTCCAAGACTCTATGATAGGTCTAGGGATAAGCTAGGTATAGGTTAACTCAAGTGACATTTTTAGCATTCAATTACCACTTTTAGGTGATTACATTTCCCCCCTTTTATGCTAGAAATTAAATAAATAAAAATGACTAGTATAAAGTAAAAATAATAGTACCTAGACTTACATTGGGAATGAATCCCATATATCTATGTCTGAATATGTCAATCTAGGTCTGTCTATGTGAATCATGATCCAAATCAAAATTCTTATGATGAAACATGCAAAAATTGGTCTTTATTTAAGAGATGATCAAAATTAAAAGACTGTCATTATATAATAACTAAGTAAAGCTAACTAAAGAGAGAGGAAAGAAATGAATACACTTAATTAGGTATGCAAACCAATGCATGAACCTAGTGATACCCTATGTGTGTGTGAGTGTACATAGTGATCATATCATTTAATAGATTTGACTGAGTTTATGTCTTGCTCAATCCTCATATGGGTGGCTCAAGATCTCAATCAAATTTTGAATCCATTATTAACCACCCATGATTGGTCAATCCTTATATGTGAATAACATAGATAAGACTGTAAGTATGGCTAACCATCTCATGTGAATGGATAAAGAACTCAAGTGGCCATGTCTCCATCATTTCGCACCTATGTGAAGTATATGCATCTAGAACTAAAATATGTAAAGTTTTCAAAGTATCTGAGTAAATCAAACTTTTTATGTCAGTTCTATGGGCACTCAGGTATATTAGGTTGGTCTAGGCCACTCAAGAATGCCAACCATTATAGATAGAGAAAGCCAAGAATCTGGTGATAAATTGGAATGTGATATCAACTATGTATTGCATAAATAATGACATCATGTTTTCCATTACATATGATCAACCTATGTATAGCTAAGTATATGGACACTATGTGATGCACACATGCCCCAACCTGGTATGTGGGAATACTAAATCTGATGTACTTATGTAATAACTAAAACTATGTAACTAAAATGAATGTGGGAGTGATCATGTCACCCATGATACCCCCAAATTTGAGAAAATGTTATGAATTTGGGATGAAATGAATATATATGATAAAAATCTTAACATAACTATCAAAATCATGATTATATATTTGTAAATCTATAATATACCTTGTGTACTAGTCTAAATGATCTAGATTGTCCTAAATCTATATTTTGCCTATGGGGGACATTAGTGCCCTATGGTGCTAGTGTCTAAATCTAGGTGTTAATGTCTACCTGGTCTACAATATTAGTGATCTGAATTATTATTTGCATCTATATTTTATTTTATTTCTACATTGTGTCTAATTTTTTAAAATAAGCCTATGTGCTGATTTTATATTTGAATAACAAAGTAGGACCCTAATCTCTATGATAAACCCCTATGAAAACTTCATCTTTTAAGGGTAATTGTGAAATCTATGTAACAATTACATAGAAGTCTCTATATAAAATGTGTTAGCTAGATTATGTTCATGATATTCCATTATAATATACAAACATGGCATTGCAATGTAAAAGTATCTTAGCATGAGTAACTAATGTAAGATGTATGTTTTAATATTTCATTACACAATGGTGTTAAGATAGAAATAATCAATATGTATAGAATCAAATATAAGTAAATACCTAGGGGGATGGGGCATGATGTCCATCAGGACTCCAAAGAAGGAAGAGTAGATGCATGAGGTTCATCATGGCATAAAAAACTAGTGTTTATATAACAAGCAAATAAACTGTCATGGTGTAGAAGCATACAAGGAATCATACATTTAATCACATGAGGCACACAAAAGATAGGCCAAGGGACCACAATATAATTTACATGGTAACATATCACTAAATATTGGATTAAATACATATAAGGACATGTTCTAATTTTTATATATGCAAGAAACAAGAAATTTGGCTTAGAGCCACATATAAGGGCATGTTCATATGTTTACATATATAAGTATAAAATCACACACAAGGGACATGGGCACATGTCCAAGGCACATAAATAGAGAATTGGCATAGGGCCAAAGAACAATGGAATATTCAAATTCCCTTGAAGATGGAATAATCATAGGGAATACAATCTAGTCTAATGTAGGAACTAGAAATAAAATAATGTATAAATATGTGGTACAAATCTATATAGATGCCAGGATGAATATATACTAAGTCTAATGAGTGACAATTGGAAAAAAACATGATCAATGAGGATAATTATCAATATCAAGATAATTCCAAGTGTAAAATGGAATGTATAATATGCAAATATAAAACCTAGTCAAGAAATTATGTAGGAGATGCCCCTAAGTGGGAAGATGTATCAATTGTATAAACCTAGATGAGTATAAATACCCATAATAAATAGATGATAGTTGGTCTAAATCAATGTAGTGGACTACGGTTCTGTATGTAATTTAAAATCACTTGATAATATAAAGTGAATCATATATTTATGATAAAAATGACTATACTAGGATAGCTAGCAATAAGCAATATCTGACAAGTAGAAGAAATGTAAACGTATCAATCCATATAAATCAATAAAATTTTATGTTTTTTTTAAATATTTGATTTTTTTTATTTTCACATCTTATAATGATTTTGTGTTTTCTAAATATAATCTATATACAATAAAATAATAATAAAATATGTGCAATGGAGACAAGTAAATATGTACAAGGGTAGGATCCATACTAACCAATGAGTCTCATGGGAGACTCATTATCATTATGACATATGTCTATGGTAACTATGATCATATGTGTAGTTTCAAAGGTTAAATTTGATCACATGATCTCTGTGTTATATAGTTTGAGTTTGAAGATGCATATGTAGTGCTATTATGATGTTGTTGCACTGATTGTGATGTCTTATGAACTATAGGGGTGTTAGGGACCCATCTGATATAAGTATAAGTTGTAAGTCATGTAAGTTACCTATGTTAAGAACTCATAGACTCTCACAAAATTGATCTTGGCATAAAATGAGTAGATGAAGGTCCTATAAAATATCTGGCATATCACTGATGTATGGGTCTCTCTAGTAATGGTCTCCATGGGAGAGTATGTGTACGTCTAGATATAGTGAGAGTATACATAGCCTAATCTGATGACTCTACTAAATAATATGATGTATTCATGATATTTATTCACTCTAATATGACTAATAATCATACAATATTTGGTAATATTCTAGAACTATAAATAGTGTCTATGTTATAAGTATGAGTAGAATCTATGCTAGAGCTACTTGTGGGATGCGTAGAGAATACTCATGTGGGACAACATCAACTTTAACCACTTGATTAGAATGTATATACTTCAATTATTAGTGTAATATATATGGGAGGGATCAAACCTGATATAACCATGTCCTACATAATAATATATCAAATACACCTACATTAAGTACTATAGGGAACTGAGTGGCTCTTTGTGCTAGTCTAACCATTAATGGAAAAATAATCTCCCTATATGTATAGATGATGTAATATAAGATTGTTATGGTGAACATGATCATGATTTATCTATTATCAACCATAACACTATGAATAAGATGGTGGTCTATGTATTCTTATATAAGGAGTGCATGTAAATCTATGTCATCATCTACAATCTCTTTGATGCAAAAAAAATAGAGCAACCTTCCAGAGGCCATAAAATTTGACCCATAACTCCATTTAAGCTCTCTGCACATGACAAAATGACTATATCAAAAATTATGTTGATATCCCTCAGAAGTTATACCTACCTAAGAATGTTTTTGATATATTTTGGAGACCATACGTGATCATTTAAGGGTCTAAAATTATGATTTAATGATTTTTTTGGGTTTCTTCTATTTTTAGAAATTGTATATTTTTATAACCAGACATCCACTTTAGTTTAATTTTATTCCAAGTATAATTATAGTTAATAGGATATTTTGGAGGTATATTTTTAGAAACAAACATCAACTTTAGTATTTTTTTAGATTTTAATTATTTTTGAATTTTGCATGTAAACTTTAAATTATGAGTTGAGGCTTATTTAAGCATGGTGTGGGTTTGTAATTATTTTAATAAATCAATAGGAATCAATTATGAGTATTGATTCAATGTCTTGGCCTTTTATTAATTTTCATTTTCTTTCTAGTTTTTGAGTTCATTATCTGGTATCAATGCAACAGAGATTTCCAAAAGGCACATATAATAAGTAGAAGTACAAGAAAATTGGACCATGTAGAATTGTGAAGAAAATAAATGACAATGCATATGAGATAGGTTTACCATATAATTTTGATATATCTCTATTATTTAATGTTTAATATTTATATGAATTCCATGGATAAGATGGTGAAGTAAATTGGGAACAACAAGTTCCAAAGAAGAAGAAGGAAAAAATAATGCAAATTTTGGATATGAAGACAATGAGCACAAGGCAAGGGAATTATAATAGGTATTTGGTGTAGTGGGAAGGATTGCAGAAAGAAGACAACACTTGGATTATATAATGGGAGCTAAAGAAGATTGACAAGGAAAAATGGTAGCAGTATAATCAGGGCAACTCACAGGAGCTGAGTTGTTTTCAACTAGAGAAGAATGATGTAAAAAAAATAGGGAAACCTTTTAAATTCCATAAATTTTGACCCATATCTCCATTTTAGCTCTTCCATGTGCAAAAAAAACCATATAAAAAATTATATTGTTGTCCCTAGGTAGTTTTACATACCTAGAAATGTTTTTGATATATTTTGGAGGCCATATGTGATCATCTGAGGGTCTAAAATTGTGATTTATTGATTTTTGAGTTTTTTTGTTTTTAGAAATTATATATTTTTATAATCAAGCATCAACTTCAGTTGAATTTTGTCCCATAGTCTAATTATAGTGTTTAGGATATTCTTGGGATATTTTGGGAGTTTTAAAAATTAGGCATTCTTTTTAAGATTTTAGTTTTTTTTTGAATTTTTCTTGTAAAATCTAAATTCTAAGTTGAGGCTTATTTAAACATGGTGTGGGTTTGTAATTATTTAAATAAATAAATATGAATCAATTCTGATTATTATTTCTAGATTTTGACCTATTGCTAATTTTCTTGCTCTTGTTAGTTTTTGGGTTCATTACTCTTTCTTTGAAAATGTGATAATTGGTCTAAATGGCATTGTATTGTGATACATGTCAATATTTTTATGCACTAGATGTTTATCCTCTATAACTATATGATAGGAATATGGTGGTGGATGCACCTGACATGTATAGTCAATAGCTAATGTGCCCCCTACCTCATTATTTGTATGCTTTAGGAAAGGATCTAAAAATATTTTTACTACCTTAGCCTCTATCTATTTTTATTTTAGTTCCTCTATAGATGTGCCCACATCAATAGTGTTTGATTCAATGAGATCTTGTATCTTATGCTTTAGGCCAATGCATATGTTTGTCATGTGGCATGGTGCCCTATGATACTCAAAGAATGCATTTGAATCATAACTCTTTGAAAGAGGTTGTGTCCTATCAACCTCTGTAATGGGAGGGATAGATATGACATTACATTCTAATAGTTATTATAGAACTAGTGTTGCTGACTCTAGAAGATTAGTGAAGACTCAACACTAAGCAGTAGATAAAGCTAATTTGGGAGATGTCTCAAAAACTATGCTGACTATGGTATTTTGATAACTTTTATTTTATATGGCCCTTACTTTATATGGAAGCTTTTTTGAAATACTAATAATTTATTCTAATACATTTGTGTACTTAGGTTTGCTAGTGGATAATAACTTAACCTCTCTTTCCATGAATGTGTGGCACATATCATTAAATGTGGGAAACTTATTAAATAATATATATTCATGTAGTGTTGATAAGATACTTTATTTAAAAATATCCTGAATCTCTCTCATGACCATGAGCTCATCAATTTGGTTATTATTATCTTGTATCGTACAACATAATTTATGATAAGCTCATTTGAATTTTTATTTAACTATACTACTTGTGCATATGATATATTATAAGTAATGTCGATAGAGAAATATGCTAGTAACATGTCATCTGAAGGATTGAATGTTATAATAGATTGATTTGGAAAATCATAGAACCATTATAGGGCATAATCCTTTATATTTCATGGAAATAGGTATGTAAGAAACCAATCATTGGATACATAGTGAAAGCATGATGCATGAGAGGATCTAAAGTGATACACCAGGTCACCCTTGTAATCATATAATCTAAGCTTGGGTGCCATGAAACTTGATGGCATATGAGTTACTTCTATGTGAAGTTCTAAATGTGTATTCAAGATAATCTTTGGATTTAAGGTATGGGATGGCCTAATTACTCCCTTATTGAAATGTAATACCTTAGACTATAGTGCAAGAACCTCATACATAAGGGATTATACATCTGGAGTAGAAGAACTGGTCACAAATGGTTTAGCTTTCATCGATGGTTAAATAATAATCTTGGGTTATGCTATCTAACTTGGTTGAGTTGGCCCCACTAGAGCTGTAACAACATTATTAACATGAGGGGTTGAAGATTGACTGCTCTTTGTCTTATTCTTGATTTTTAATATGGCATGTAGAATCTATGCATTATTAAGTGGATATTCCTAAAATTATATATATCAAGCCTTGTAATGCATCATATTTTTTCATAATTATGTCATTATTTTTAAGTGGAGGTAGATTGTCATGATTCTTCATCTTGCTCTTGACT